>CM030369.1:183581671-183739630 GCA_003604175.2 Clonorchis sinensis | reverse complement strand
CCCCGATCCTGTGTATCAATCCGTGAAACCCATGAAATTGCACTGCTACATTCACCGATATCTTAACAACAGGCGTTAAAGACAAACGACGCCCAACATACCTAACCACAAAAAACTTAACCTCTTACAAAGGGCAAGCAGCAAAGTTGTCGTCGGCTCAACACGGGGTATGGTTCCGGGACAACGGTTCTCGAATCCCCGAAGACGTTTCAGTTCGGTCGCTTACGATGACCGCATTTAGCAGCCATTCAAAAACAGTAAGCACTGTAGCTTGAGAAGCACGCACTGAGATTCAAAGAGATGAAGCGTAGTGACCACCGGTCCTCAAATCATTGAAAGTCACCCGAGCCTTAGAGATCAACTACCACATCTGCCGCAATGCAATGGAAATTGGAACAATGTTCAAGGCACAAAACGCCTTCACAATCTCGAGTGCCACCCCGTGCATCGTAAGTGACTGCTCGTCCAGAAGTATGACGCCCGCTTTTTGGGTGCGAAGCGCCCGTCAAGCTGTAGGGTCTTCGGTGTCTTTGTGATTACCACAGGTTCCTCTTTTGAAAGTGAGCACTATCGCCCATTCCACCCAGTTGGATGTGGAGATCAGATGACTGATGTGCGATGTGCGCCCATAAGACTCAAAGAGGTTCCATTTTCAAGTAGCGCAAGCGGAAAACAAGTGGAAACAAGTGGCTACATGGTTCCACCAGAACCATTGTCCAACTAGTTCTACCCAGAGGTTGAGGCGTCCGTCTATATGGAGGGTGCGCACGAATTCAATTCTGAAGTGGTTCGCTCGATGACGGTTTCAGGGACTGACTGCAAGAATTACCATGATTTTCGGGCATTTTCACTGATCTGTACGGGCTCCTTAGCTGCACAGTGCTCTTCGCTGCAAAACCTTTGCGAGTGGAATAAAACTTTATACGCCAAAATGTTGATTTCACTTACGTATGTGCTCAAGACAAAACCATCCCAATCTACGTTCATATTTTCGCAGCTCACCAGATCTAATTGTCCACTGAGGCAGTCATAACTCTGGTGGAAAAAATCTGGTGGCCCCCGGAATGTCTAGACGGGACTCAAGTTTTTGTAATGGTATTGTGAACTCAATTGCCTGTCTGTTCTAGTTAATCAGGGAAACGTCGTAGCTTTCGAAAATTCAAGCTTATTGTGCGAATACCGAGCGCCATTCTCTGCTTGTCTAACCTCCTAAGGTTTTCAGGCCCACCAGGCTTCCCAGATAGTGCGCAAACCAATTTAAGTCAGTCTTTAGTACACCGTCTGGCTGGATCATCGTCTGGGCCGGCGAAACCAATTCTCCGGCATTCATGCAGTGTCAGTGGTTTGACGGAGCAGGGGAGGGGCAAACCACCTGAGTTGTCTATTAAGAAACATGGACAAAGATGTTAAGAGCTATGCGACACGAAACCAAAATATCATTTGCACTTGCGTCTTCAGACATCAAATAGCTCAGGCGTCGTCCTGAGCTCTCCGAGCATTTTTGAACATTTATGGTACAAACGACTCACGACGCTTCAATAATGCCTAAATCAAAATATGATTTTATATGCTTTGAAATACTGTGGCCAGATATTCCTCGGAGGTTTCATCGAAGACACACCGTTACTGTGGGTACGGCGCGCACCTGTGAAGCAATCGACATTGTGCAGGGAAGTGGCGATCATGCGCCAGTACGGATCCACATCTGACTGTGGGGCCGTCATTCACCCTCTTCATCGATAAGTGCTGCTGGTTTGATCGATTCGGGTCCGGGGATGGTAGGACGACATTCAAGTGAATTCAGATATTTCGGAAGTTATTACTACACAAAATCTATCCGCAGACAGCAAATAGCCCAGCCCGTTGTTAATAATTACCTTCACAAAAGGAAAACCCTTAGCCGTAAAATCATTTATTAGCGAGCACCAATTAGGCAGTCACGAGAATTCGGTCAGACCTTTGTTAGCGAACAATGAGGTGCTGTCCTTAGCCGTGTGATGTTCAGCTGCTGCAAGCAACATCTTCGCTCTCAAACCAAGGCCCCCAATCCGCTAGGGTCATTTTTGATACCGTGCGAGTGACCACGATGTGATGCATGACCACTCCAATGATCGTCGTCACCCATTGATTTGGTACGGCTGTCGCCTCGACCCACCGCGAAATGTGTTCTGTCCTTATTACGGTATATTGATTTCCCCTGGATGTCACTGAAACGGATAACCCGATGTCACCAGACCATAACCCGCCGTTCACTGATAAGGAGATAGGTTCCATGGGGTGATAGGCCGCTGTCGTATCCCCTTTCGTCAGTTGGCACCGATTACGGGCCACCACATGCTCCATTACCTCACACCTCACCACTGACCATTAGGCTACCTGCCGAGTTAAATCGTCTTGGTGTATCCTGTGTGTACCATCTCGTGGCATTCGATTATCGGTTTCCGTCTGAAGGCGTGAGGTATCGCGAGCAGCACAATACCAGAATCGGTGGCGTTCCAGGATATTATGCCAGCTTCACTCAGACTCGGCCTACCGAAGTGCTTCTGAAAAGCCTCCAGTTCTCTGTCTCCCTCTCCGTTTTCAGTACTCTTTCCAACGGAGCTGTTTCAACCCTCCGTAACGCAAGATCCTGCTGTTGTAGTTGTATCAACCTTCCATGCTCAGGTTCAGCGACGAGGCTAATAGCACCGATCTTGATCTTTGGGGTCTCATATTCAGCCTCTGGTCTTAAAAATCAATCAGCCAGGGGGTTCTCCTTCCTCAGCACGTGGGGTCGTACTCTTGTGTCCGGAGTTCTTAGCGAGCGAGCAGTAGGTGAAGATCTCTGGCGACCCCCAATCCACTCGAGGGGTTTTGGTCGGTTTCGATGCGAAACCATTGTCCAAGCAAGTACAGCCTACGCCTATACAAAACCCAGAGGATCGCTAAACATTTTTTCTTAGCAGTTAAGTACTTCTGCTCAGCGGCTGTCACGGGAGGACTGGCATATTCTATGACCCCATTACTCTGCTTCAGGACGGCATGGATACCGGAGTCACTAGTTGCACAGTGAACATTTCCGCGCCCCTGGACAGTTTGAGTATCACTTGCTCATCCAGGATCCTCGTCCTGACACGTTAGGGCGCCTCATGCGCTTCCCACGTTCATTCAAAATCCCCAATTGGACACATAAAGTCGTGCAGTGGGGGAGCCATCGTTTTGAAATCCTTGACAAACCGACTGCTTTATGTTGCTAGTCCGGGAAACTGCCTTATAGACCGCTTCAAACTGAGGACTGCATAGTCCTGAATCTTCTCCAGTTTCACTGGCAGTGAGCCAAATTATCCGTAACCCGCGTTGTGCCTGAGGAGTGTCACTGAACTCCGAGCGAGCTGTGTCTTGGCTCCACTTATCCACAGACAAGCCCTTCAAATGCGTTTCGGCACGAGCTTCAAGCGAACTGCATGTTCTAGGTTTGAATTGTCATACATAACGATATCATCTTACACGGCAACACTACGCAGTCGCTTTGTAAATCGAAGCACCAAGCACCGGAAAGTTAACGGTGCCCCAGGCAATTCAAACAGCATCCGTCTAAATCGATATTGGGTGTCACCAGCCGTGGATGCGTTCTTCTCTCGGTCCTCTGACTTGACAACGATTCACCAGTATCCGGAGTGTGAATCCAATGCCAGGGAATATCAGGATTTCTGGAGCCAATAAAAAATCTCTTCAGAGCACAGCAGTGCAGTCATCTAAAGAAATTGTTTCCACGCAAGAGTCAACCCACAGCCTAAATTATCAAAGGACCCCTTTTATCGGAGTAGTAGTCGTTTACCAACTTGGAATAAATGGCACATCAAGCGCCCAACGGACACACTTTCGTGTATAACTCGATGGGACATGGGGGTATACAGAAAGTCAAATCACGCTAAGGTACGTTCTCTTAGTGACAATATCTAGTCCCTTGTTGACGGTGTTGTAAATGTCGCCAGCTTATCGCTTCTTATACTTCTGGCGCAGTGCTTGCCCGGTCTGGCATGTGTTGTACCAGGATGCCGCAAGTAAAAAGCCACGTAAACCCGCGAGTCGCAGTGCCTGCATGAAATCTGTTCACCCCAGTTCTGAAATCGCAGACCATTTTGCAGAAAACATTCAAGTCTTCCTGCGCAGAGAAGCCGTAGATGACGTTTAAAATACTCGGATTGATGCTCGGCATGCGGAAATTAATCGTAAAAACCACTCAGAGCGTCTCAAAATGACAAAGCTCGCATGAATTGATCTTCATGAGGAAAGGCCAACAGACGCGTCCTGCCTAACGGCAAGCCGCCCGCAAGTTGGGAATAGACATTATTATTAACATTATTATTATACTTGATGCGGTTGATTAAAGTACTTTTTTCGAGTGTGATATTCAAGAAAAATTGACGTGGATGCAACAAAAACGCATTTTTTCACCTCCGTTGATAATGCTTTACTTCAGGGAAGAGACGGTGCAATTTTACCACACAAGTTGCACGTGGCTTGCAGCCATTCTGGTAAGAACTATTCCTCAGTGAAAAGCGTAACTGAAACACTTCTTGGGAAAATCATTTGAAAATGTGGTCTAATCCAGTGGCTGGAGACTACTCTCCGTCACTGAAATAGCCTGTTTTCGCGTAACTTGGCCGCCTATGGTAACTGCAAGGACCGCGCCCTTGCGCGCCAGTGATCACGCGGGCTTGACCGTGCACGACAACTTCATTCTGTGGGCGATGACATCGTCAGTCATCAATCCTGCCTTCACCAATCCCTCATGGACACGTCCAAGTTTCACCGTTATACAACTATATTAGTAAACCAGGGAACGGTTTTGTAATGCCTGGGCACTTGAGAAGAGTTCTCAACTTACTTTTAAAGTGCACACTTGTTTCGGCCGCAAGTGTGCAATAGACCCCTTCACTTCAATGTGTACCTTTTAATTTACTTTTAAACACAATACTGGCGCGCGTATAACAAACTCATCTCATCAAATGTATATCGCAACGTTTGAGGACTGTACTGCTATTTGGGGTTCTTGGAACTTGGGACTTGTGAATTCTCGCTTTCTTGCAACCAAGGTGACGGATGACAAGCGAAAAGCGAATATGTGGTTCGGCAAAATACCGGTTGATACACAGCATGGCCAGCTTGGATTTATCAAATACGACACTTTTCTAACGTTCTGTCTATTTCTTCCAATCATGGCGATCCAAAACCTTCAGTTATCTTTCAGAGAGTTGAGCCCAATAGAAGAGTACTGAAGCAGGCACGACGACCATTACGAATTTTGTAGCGTGATTACAGAACCACACAGAGCACTACGACTATATTTCAGCGTCAGCCACTGAGCGTGCCGGGACACCTTTAGTATGGGGTGCTCTGGTGTGTCTGCGTGATGCACCGGTTTTGTATTCTCCAGACGGTTGCTGGTCACATTAACAAAGTGGACGATCTTGGAGTGTGCGTGTGCAATCCATTTGCGGATGATGTACGACCAGTGTGTTTTAATGTAAGAGAGAATCCGGGGGTCCTTGTGGTGTAGTAGTTGCAGATCTTGTCGGAGTCAGTGTGCTCCTATCACGATACACAAAAAACCTACTGTTCTGAATTGTCCAGATGAGCCATACGGTAGAAGATGCTCTGGCTGTTCTCAGAGTGTTCCTTTGACCCAAAATACATGGATGTTATGTGAGGTATACTTGCTTTCTTATAGATTTTCTAATATAAAAGTAGCGCAGCATGAAGTCGCAGCCTGAAACTTCACTCTCTGCACGAATTTGTGCAGCCAGCTTGTCCATGACTAGATATCGTTTGATACTACTTATCATCATTTCCCATAATAAGCCGAACGGTTTACGCATGTGAGTAAAACGCACTCCTGCGACAAGGGATACATAACCGGACGCATGGTGCCCATGCCATCCGTGATCAGGAAGGTGTAGAGCTTATACCTACGGGCCAGATAATAGCTGCCCTCAAAAACGTACCCCAAACAGTTGGTTGCGTGCGTTTAATTGACGTATACTACTGGGAGACATAAAAACAGCGCTATCTGCTGCCATTTAGAGAGGCATGTGTGGCTATAACGACCTTCCCCTGGCTGCACCACAAGCATGCTCCTGGTTTATCGAAGTTTTGCCAGACCCGAAGACATACCATCTGCCAAAATAAAACCCAACTATGCGCCACTTACTCAACAGAGGTGGTCGGCACATCCGGCGGTGGTTGTCCCTATTCGCAAGGACGTTGCCGAATTGATCGGCCGCAAACTGCCGCACTTCTCACGTTGACGTTTTATACTTCAGCAGGGCCCTGCATGTGTCAAACTCCTCTTCGGTTAGCCGTCAGTTCACCGAAAACCCATCGTACAAAACCCTGTACACAACCTTGTGTTTGTTTCCAAGAAAAAGCCGCACTAGACAGCGGGTGTTTCGCATAATGAGTGATGTTAGGAAACACGCTCAGTTTATTAGCTTCTTGAATTTCCTTGACTTTCCGTTTACCTTGCAGGCCGCTTGCTGCATTCACAGTGCACCCATTCGCAAATGAAATCAGCGTTGGTGTTTCGGTTCCTGAATACACGCACGGATACCACATAGTTGTCCAACGTTTATTCATTTAGCGCCTTCTCAAACGTCGTAAAGGATGAAAAGAATACAGGCCCAATTTTTCAACATATATAGCTGAGGCATTTTCTGAAACAAGAGCACCGCAAGCTTGAAGGCGAACGCCCGTTCATAATTAGGAACGGAAGGTAATTAAACCAAAACGCAACAAAGCATAAGTGGTTTGGGCTGACTCTTGGTTTGAGCATACATAAAATAAGATGCAATATTTTTGCTCAAGAATTTTATTCCGGTCTTAAAGGTGCCGCAGATAATAGCATTTTGCCTCTATCGATCGGCTTCCTGAAGACTTCATCGCCGCTTTACCTGATGCGTTCAAAGTTGACGTCGAAGCTTACTCGACCTTTTGGTCACTCCTCCATTCATTTGCTTACTCCACCTATGTTCTTTTGATCTCCAGTTGTTTTGTTTATCCGCACTCGCAACTCACGTTGCGCAGAAGTCGTCCCGTCCGACACTTGCGTATTCGCATGTGCCTGTTTGTTATTATGCGCAGACGACCTACTTACCCATGAGCGTTCGTATCCCATTTGCTGGTCTTGACTTGTCTTTCATGAGTTCCGTGTGATCGCACGGCTAATGAGAATCACGAAACTGTCGTCGGAAGGGACGACCGCAACCCACAGTGCTGAGCCATCACTTCGCTCGCCGTTGTTTGGTGCCCGGAAGGTGACGCTGCACTGTGCCAGTCAGCGGCAGACATGTGGACTTGTTGACGCTACGAGCGTGAACAATTAAAGTTTGCCGTACACATTTGCTTGCCCTTGTGTAAATAGTACCGTAGAATTACGAGCATAATTCTTCCTTTTAATATTGATTATTTTCTAACCTACGCGTCACACGTTCCCGTTCCGTATCGGGAAGTTCAAAACTCGAACGAAATCTCTGCCGAATGCAACTTGGAGGAATAATTCAAAATGTTGAGTTTCCGCAGCGGGCTACGCCACTGTTACCAATTTTGAAACCGGATGTCATAGTTAGAATCTATGGGACCGCAGTCAAGGCTAACACAGCAAAGGAACATTACCCACTACTTGAACTCAATGATGTTCAGGCATAAATTGCTAGCGGGAGCTATGTTTCGAACTGCATTTAGCTCATGCTTACGTGTAATGTGATTTGAACCCACTAAACTCCTTGCTAGTTCAGAGAATTTACTGGATTCGGAATCGTGAGCAAGAGAAGGCCTTTTAACAGGCGAAACGGGCTTTATAGACTTCTGTAATGCTTACCCGTTTCAAGTCAACGCAGCCCAGAGTTCTAGCCTGTGATGCCCCACCAAATGGCGTGAGGGGCTGGGATATTGCCGAAGAATATATCAGGGATTCCTAAACTAGTTACTTATGCCACGTGATCTTTGTCACCTGTCGAGAGAACCTACGCAAAAACTGACAAGTAGGTACCGGCGACTTTATTTGAGGTAGCTTCTTCCCAGCACTGTCTTTTCGGACATATATGGGCCACAAGCTTTTATTTAGCATTCCTGGAGTAAATAAACCAATATTTCAGAAGTTATTCGGCATCAAATGTGACTCCGGGCCCTTAAACTTGCCGGTTATTGGCATTGATTTGAGTGGGATTCTGGACAGTCGAAGCTCTCTGAAGATGCTCCAAGTCACTTGTGCCACTTCATACGTCAAAACATGTCCAGATGTTAAACCTAATGTTAAGTCAATTATTCGGCTATCGCTGCCATGAAAATAATACAGGAAACAAGAAAAGATCCAGTAACCTTTCGTGTGCATCGTTTTACCTCGTACGGATGGCAAGGCAACGGCGGAAGTACGTCAATTAGCTTCCGCGGATGATCGACGAAATTAAGTTTAAAAGAGAGTTGCTTACTATAGACATAAGAGTGATTAGTTCAGGACGCAACTGTCCGGAAATTTTAGGGGAATTACATTCAGGTCCTCCAGGTAATACGCAAATGAAGGGCTTAGCCCGACACCGCGTTTGGCGACACTGCATTGATCATAGTGGGAAGGTGATGGTGCAATGGTGTGATGTATACCAACAAAATAGGGCCTTGCTGGTAACAATACCCATATCACTATGTTAGTTGCCGTCCTCCCCCAGCGGAGCCTAATGCCCGTGGACTATTGTAGACCTCTTGATATTTGTGATCCTTATGACTGACGCGTATCTCAAATGGATATAAGCGGTGCCAGTTTCCCTTTGCATGGAGTACCTGATATGATTGTTTTTGTACGGCATTTACTAGTAGAGAACTTTAACTCTTTTTGAAAACCAACTAGGTAGAACACGTTTTAACTGCACCTTTCATCCTGTCCCTAGCGGCCTTACTGAACATTCGGCGGCTATATGTCGTTTCCTGCAATCAGTTGGACCACGATGGGTTACGCGCCAAAAGCTAACTGGTTCAAATGGAGGTTTATCTAAAAATGCAGTACAATAAATAAAATAACAAAATAATAAAACTATACAAACCTCAAATCTTGGGACTACGCCGGCTTCTATACACCGGTTTAGGAGCTGTTATTTCCTGACGGATCTCAAAGCCACGCGTTTCCAATATAGCAATATCACGTGTTGACTTGACTACGTGCGATAGCAACGTCAAAGGACGGTTGACGTGCAGGTCAAAAAGAAGAAGGGTGATATAGACGCGAAACTAAAATAACAAAAACGTGGAATTTCGTTGCACAAAATAAGAACAGAAGAGAAGAATCAACAGTGGGAAAGTTAAAGACTGGATTGGTGAAACAAAGCCCAGGTCTTCTACAGACAAGACTGGACAAGGTTTCAGCGCAATACAGAGTTACATCGCACAGTACTACAGGCCACGCGTCCTATGAATTGACAATCGAACGGAGACTTCCAACACGTTTGGATCTGCTACTGCCCGATTAAGTGGACAGAGTCAAACAACGTCAGGTTTACTGAATCCAAACGCAGATGAACAAGCTCGGCCCCGCGCAATACGAAGTGGTAAAGATGTTTATGTCCAAATTCACCGAGCCTTAGTCACACATCCAAAATTTCTCTAAAACCATAGTTCGGAAAAGGGAACCTTTAACATAAAGTTTTAGCACTCGATAGTATTTATTCGACCCATAATATCTCCCCATGCGGCCGCAGTTTAGTTGGAAGTTGTGTAAACGTAGTCGAGGTTCACCATGGCGCGGAATCCATATTTTAGTGGCCGACAATGGCCTCGCCTCTCCCAGATGACGGTGGAATACTTGTGAAAGAGCCGGTTACTTCACATTTTTTCTTCTGTATACGATTTGGAAATAATCTCAAGACTACATGAACAACAATCACGCCAGTTAAAAGCCAAAATGAAAATCTATAGGAGAAATGTTACTATGGTTGCGATAGGCTTCCCACCAAACAAAGCTGAGGAATTCGTTACAGCTAGTAGGTTTTTTGTTCTTTTTTTGCGATGGTCAGCACACACTATATTGGGTGCATGGTGATTTTTTACCTTTAACGTTATAGTGACTTTTTAGTAGTGCCACTGAAGAATGAGTAGGTTTATGGGCAGAATTAGAGGACAGCACAATAGGGTGGCCAGTGCTTCTACGTTCTGAAACAAATTCGACGGCTGATACGGTCACTTCTACGCGTGTAACTCTGGGTCTGGAAATATTGGGCTTGTTTGACTGGGTTTTTATGGATCGGTGAGGATTCACGTCTTTGCAAGCCATTAGGCCGACCGGTTACCGGTTGGAGGGGTGTTTTTACGGGACGTCCTGGTAGCTTACACAACTGGGTTTTGTGTGGGCGTTCACTTATGGGGTGGAAGCGCTTAGAAATTTCCTCCATACGACGGACTGGGCTAATCGTCAAGCAGTATCCGTTATGTATTGGGCCCTCAGGGCACTACAGATCAGATGGATTGGTCGGCAGTCCATGGAGTCCACGAAGTCTTAGTATCGAATAGCCATTTATGGTGGCTGTCCACGCACAATTAAGTGCGTGTCCCCAACGATTGACGTTTCCCAGGCCATCCAGCCACTTGGTCAATCTTTACACTGTGACGATATCGCCTTGAAGCCAGAGATACAGGTGCCTCTTGCTCTGGTAAATCGTCTTCGCTTATCTGCTATAGGTGGATGGGAAAATAAATTGGGCAGTGCATATGTGAACTGTATACTTACCTAAGGGAACAATTGGTGCTTGGATGCTGAAGACAGTTGCAAGTAAGCCGGTAAGTGTATTAAAAGGATGTGGGGTTGCGGACACCAACCGAGGGACTAACTGCTCGGAAACATTTTGTGGTTGATGCCGGACGCTGTCATTAACACCTTGGTCCTTAACTTGTAAAGGCTAGGTTGATGGTAATTTACCCAATGTGCTACAGAACGCGTTTGGCGTCATATGTCATCACCATCTACTGGAGGAAGCTAAACAAGTACGGCACAGTTGCGAAACGCTCGCTTCCAACAAAGGCCTGAAAGGGTGGTTGTCCGATCACCATGCAGACTATCAGAGAGACGTACAGCTTGTAGTGAAAGAATACATATAAAGCCACCTGTCCTAAAAGACCTTTCCAAAGACTTTTCGTGTCATGCCTAGTACGAACAACGACGATTTCAGGACAGCGTCGCAAAGCGTGCAGGTGAAACAAAGGTAGTAAAAATAGCCACCACCAAAGTCCATGGCCACATCTACGAGAGCCTGCGACAACCTGGGACGCCTCATTTACCTCATTGAGCAAAACGCCCGCATCATCCCACTTAGCAATGGAAGTCAGCACCTTAAGCGTAAGTTTTAGACATCATGGCTGGTTAGCACGCTCCCAAGTCCTTCTGCCAAAAGCTACTGTGCTTTCGATGACGGGGTGCTGCACTCCAGGAGAGTACTGCGACTATCTGCTCCATCGCAAGTCACACGTCGGTTGACGAGGAGCCTGTAGAATAGAAAATTACTGACCTACTGGTTGTGCTCGATGTGACGAGATGTCACCGCCAGGCTTTCATTATACCGGGGAGGGCAATACCTTGCCGGATCATCCCGCTACACTCTGCTGTCGGCCACCAAAAGTGCGCTAAGCTCACTGGCTACATCGAATTCCTCAGGCTCAAGGTTGCCCATTGGACGCCTGCTGCAAAAATTGGTCACTTTGTCACACGTAACCCGTGAATGTTTTATCTCCTCTGAGTTTAGCGGACAGAATACGGTCCTTGTATTTCTTTAAAAAATTTTCAAGTGCAAGAAGGACGATTTCCCCAGAGAATTTTCCTCCGCAAAAGCAGACCACTCACGCTGCGCCATGGCAACCATTGAAAATTGAATTCCGCGCCCAAAGAAGACTATGAATAAGTCGAGACGAACACTAACAAAATCGTAGTTTTTCAATGGAAATTCTTGGGTTGGGGACGAACACCCTAAAAAGCTTGAATTTTGCGCAAAAGTTTCCCCGGCTTGAACTACGATCTCGAGAAAATGTTGACTGCGTGTCTAAGGACTGGGACTTTGCACCGTTGAGCTTCCCCAAGAAAACCGCGTCTACCTACTTCCTAATTCTCTAGTCACCAGATAAACCTATCAGCATGGAGAAGAACAACCAATCAGAGAACCGCTTTCCCAATGACGATGTTGCCCGCAGCTTCCTTTTGCGCGGGAATGCGGGGCCACCCGAGTCTTTTCCCCGGCTGGAGATGCTAAGTATGAGGTCTTAGCCTGATCAGTTGGCTAGGTTTGATGCATGTATAAGTCGGATTATAAGTACCTAGCATATCACGCGCAACGAAACAGTACTTTTTACTTTTGCGTGCGCGAAGAATATACTTTTGAAAATTGCAAACGGAAGCTTTTAACTGCCAGGATAGTTTCCTTTTGTATAACAGTCCAACGCTACACGTAACTGGAGGAGAGGACTGATATTTTAGTTGATGGTGGTGAGAATTCAGCAGCCGTATTTTGATCCCACACCATCCGGGTGGGTTTGGAGACAATCCTGCTCGTTGGCGATCGTGAGTGAGTCGCTTGTGCGTGTGTTAGGACTGGAGATGAGGACATATTGTGTAAATTCTGCTTCAGCTAGGAGAATACATATCGATATAACTTTTCAAGAACCACCCATAATTATCTGCAGAACTTCCAGTGTGCATGTACACAACTGTTTAGTTGCAATTACTGCTTCAACCCGGTGCACAGAACAAGGCAAGCAAATGCTGAATGAGTGTCTAGTTTCTTGGGCCGCTGAATTCTCGCGCATTAATAACACCGTGCTATCGCATTTCGTAGATGGGTTTATTTATGTGACATTCGTCTTGATCAAAGGCTCAGAAAGCAGATGCTACTCCGATGTGGGTATATATCTGGGGCCCAAGAATTGGCATAACGAACCGTATGAACCAACTCATCAGGTAAAGTGGAAATGCGGTGACTCCCGTCAGAATACAAGTGAACCCAACAGTGGCTAATTTTTCGAGCGCTAGTACAGTGGTGGAAGACATGAAGACGGACACGCGTGTGAACATAAGTCATTCTACTTATTGTCACAATAGACGCGAGTTTCAAGGGTAATCCACAACGTCCCTCAGAATGCTAGCTGAATGTGGCATTTTATCGTCAAAACGACAGAAACAATTAGGCATGTATTCACGGATTCATAGATAGATACGCAGGATCGAGGCTTTCGCCCAAGTTTCCCGGGTCGGTTTTGTTCTTGTCGTTCAACGGCTGTCGTTCACCTGAAAGGCGCAAGTGAAAAAAGGGTGTAGCACTGCTCTTTAAGTTCTCAGTGCGGGGCAGTATGCTTGCCGGCGCAGGTACTCGCATTAAAAAAATGTCTAATAGTGCTTTCTGCCCATGTCAAGAAGGAGCGGACAACCGTCGGAGGAAGGTCGTCCCACGTAGCAACTTTTCGAAGTAAGAAAAAAGTTTGCCTAATGAAGGTGTGCGCTCTGAGCTTAAAAATCTTCTTACCATGTCCCCACCGCGTGTTTGCTGGGTCAACGGTGAAAAACCTGTTGGCCAAGCGTTGTTCAAATAGGGCGTAAGTAAGAACTAAATTCCCTCGGAGGCGACGATACTCCAAGGGAAAGGGGTCAACAACCGCGAGACGCGTTTCGTAGTCCATGGACTTGAGACCGGCAACCATTTTCGTAGCAGCTCGCTGGACACGCTCAATGAGGATTACGTCTCTTTCCCAGTAGACAACCGGGTTGACATATTCAAGGAGCGGTCTGACGTAGGCTCCATAGAGTATATGGAAGTCCATGCGAGTAATACAGAAGAAGGTGCGCCGAATCATCCAAAGAACGGCGAGTACCTCTTGGGCCGACTACTCATGATGCAGTGATAAGGACCTGTTTGAAGAGAGCCAGATACCAAAATCCTTTTTGGCATCTATCCTCGGGATATCTCACCCTGCATGACAAAGGCATTCACTGAGTCTCCTCCAACTGACATATGGACGCACTTTTCGTCGTTCAGATGAAGATGCCAGTCCAACGACCACTGCTTTGCGGCGTCTACATCCACTTGGAGGGCAGTGGCATTGGAACTCCACAGTTTCAAGTCGTCCGCAAAAAGTAGGCATGGACTTGCAAGGACATCTGGAAGGAAACAAGGAACATCTGGAAATATCAAAGGTCCAAATTCGGAGCAGGTCTGTTGTGCCAGCTGTGTTTCCGGTCGGCATCACACATGGGTTACTGTTTCTTCAGCCACGAAGCCAGACTATGACAGCTGAAAGAAACTTATTGTCTAGCTACCGTGGTACTCGGTGCTTTAGTGAGTTTAAGTAGCTTTTAGATGATTGTTTTGTTTTGTGTTTTCGGGCAAACGTTACCTCCTGGTGGCTTATCACGGAGGTATGATGAATGAAAACGTTTTTGTTCAAGACTGAATTGGTTCAGCAATTTCGGCCGGCTTCTGATGCCAGAAACTATTAGGGAAAATTTCATTGCCGGTGTTTCTTGGAGATCATTCTTCGATGAAACAGGACCGATTATTTTTCCATAATGGACTCTGGGAAACTTTCAGGGGACGTGATTCCCTGGTATGCTTTAAGTCTTCAAGTGAGCCCGGTTAATTATGTTATTCTGGAATCGGCCGACATGCTCCGGTAAGGTGGACCGTGTTGCAATCCTTCTCACACACGACGGTGACGGTGAGGTTGAACACCATGTAATAGAGTTGAATGAATCAGTGCACCATTGTGAACATCATTGTTGCGGGGTTAGGCTGTGGAAAGCAGTTGGTTTTTGTGCGGTTCCACTCACCAATGCCTGGTGGCAACTTGTTCAAAGTGAAAGAGAAGAGTCGCTAAATTCTTGCAATTGGCGATTTTGCATATATGGGGACTTGAGGCTGTCACATAAAACAGACCCCTTCGGTCGCCGGAAAGCCGCAGAGTTAGCCCACATACAATTGAGCAGCCAGCTTATACAACTGCGATCGTTTACCAAAATAAGTAACGACTACCTAGTTGCGACCTGGTCGTGGTCGATCTTTTCTCCAGATTTTCAGGTGGCCTGCAAGCTAGTTAACGCACCCGAGCCACTAGAATTCTTACACTTTGCTAGTGACCACCACCGGGCTTCCGATTAAAGGTCCATTCATGCATGTTTCGCAAAGTTGTGCTTTGTGTGCATCTGCCACGCGTTCACGAAAGGGCGCGGTAAATGTTCCCAAAAACGGTCCCTCCGATGCTTCGTCCACTGGTCTCTAGTATCACGGTGAGCGCACTTCAAATTCCGCCGCTGGTTCCCTGATCTCCATGACTTCTTATTGTTTAGCCTTCCACGAAGGATATCATGTGGTTCTACTGTGCGTTAGACCGTCGAGTCTGAAAGCTCATACTAAAGCGTGCAGACATCAGTGGAGGCTATAAATCTTTGATCATCTTTCTCCATTAGTTATTGGAAAGGCTTTTCCCTTCTTTTCACGTGGAATTTGTATCGCCTCAAGGTTATAAAGGTCACACCGATTAGGTGCTATCGGACGCAAATGATTTGGAGGGCTTCTCTCTCCCACTCTCTCCTCAATCTTCTGAAAGGGTGTTACTGAACTTGTCGCGAACCGGTTCATTCGGTTTGTTTGTACTTACCAACCTTGGCGCGAATCAAATTTTGGCGAGGACCGTTGATTGCGGATCTGCGGTTTCTGTGATTATGCCTACCGATACTCCGAATGGTACTTTGGTGATGGCTCCGGAATCCTCAAGCTGTGATACTGAAAACCGTGAGTCTTGTTCGATAACGTCTCACACGTATGTGTATGCGTGCTCAGACATACGTTGCTAAATATGGTCCGTAATCGCACTTGCGAGCGAAGTAGCGGAAAACAAGGCAGTCAGCTGTCGCTTACCAGTTGTGGTTTTACATGTAGTGGTGGTATAATGGCGCATTATGCAATAAACACCTCAACGTGTGTATCAAAGAAGTATTCGTTTAGAAATGATTGGAGCAATAGCAGTATCGAAAATTGTAGTAGTAGTAGTAGGCGTCTAATCACCGCAGTTAAAGTGGAAAGTGGAAATATATGAGGTTAAAAAAAACTAATTGGTCCCGCGCCCCATATTCAGAGCAACACTCCACGGAGTTCACTATTGTAACCCCGCTCGCGTACTGACTACGCAAATCACTGCGGCAAATCAGTGCCGCAGGACTAGTTCGGGTTCAGCTCATTTGGTCAGCTATAAACATACAACATGGGTACGTTGGCTTTAGCTGATACAGCTTCGGCCACCGGCAAAGGGGGATCGTGGGAAATAAGGCAAGCATTGAAGGCGGTGGCATAACCAGTTTGTGTGGGAAGCTGGGAAGCTACGTATTGGAGTCAATGGCTTTGATGCACGAGCGCCAGTGGCCGTGTGATTAAGTCATCTGCCCATGTCAATAAGGTGTGGTAATCTGGGTCCCGGGTCCACATCCAGGGAGGCGAAAGTTGTCGACCCGACTAAGTTTACTGGTTAGTGTTCTCGTGCTTTGTTGCCAGGTCAAACACTGTCCATCCTTCGGTCGCTCCCATTAAGCACAGCGCTGGGGAAAAGAGTTATACGAGGCAAACTGGCCTGGTATACAGAGTACATATCCTAACAAGATTCCAGTGAAGGGCGAGTAACTCGTCCTTCGTGGTAGTCTTTTCTGAACTCCATCTGGCGTACCTCAGCATTGCTATTCCGAAGTTTGGCCAATGATTCGGTGACGTAGTGAAACACTGACAGTTTTGGTATGTCCTCTGCACGCGGAGACCGCGTTTCTGATCCATAAAGCAGTATGAATCGCATCGCCGCAGGACACACTAATCTTGACAGACACTAACGTCATACCAGCACCATGGGTGCTATTATCTTCCCTATTCGGGAAATGACCACACGAAGCAGTGCGAAAGAATTATTTAAGTTATGTAAAGTGGTTTGTATAAAGACCAAGTAGAGCATCTAGTCCCCATACTCAGTGTCAGTGAGCGGAGGCTCTGGGAGCATTTCGACCCCCGAGATTTCAAAGACAGGCAGAGAAATTTCAAGCGACGCATCAACAGCAAGGTTGAAGAGGAGCGGTGAAAGAGGTCAGCTTTGTCTCATACCACAGGCAAAGTGAACCAAGATGAAAGCTTGCTGTATACTCGTACGCGCCCACAGGAGTTGGGACACAGTGCCATGATAAGGTATACAAATTCATGCGAAAACCTTTTGATCAACATATACCACCAAAGTTTCTGACGATCGGCATCACAGATATCGTGCTTTGCTGCCACTCACGAAGGGCGATCAGAGGCTAGATGCGTACAGGGTAGATTTTGGTGAAAGACGCCGTATGCTAGATTGAGATCAACAATCAGAAAGGTCAAATCCGAGTTGGTGTCGTTTCAGGTTCTCAGCAACCCTTCAAGACGGCAGCGCCATTCCAGGCGTGGAGACAGCCAGATCAAGTTTGCAAGGCTCGATTTCGGGCTTTCGGGCAATGCCAAAAAATCCTGACTACTACTGTAGATAATGAGGCAGCGTTTTCTAACGATTGAGGTGGACACTCTCTCGAGCCATCAGATGTTCACAATGCTTCCTGAACGTTAGTGGTCAAGAACCTCGAGTTTGTGGCCCTCACACAACCCCAAGGACTGGGCGCATTGTCACTGTATAAACAACCCTTCCTGCCTAACTGATTTCGCTTCTCCATACGGCCTTCGTAAACTGCATAAAACCTGTCTTGCTGTATAAATACGAAGGTGAATCTTCTTTAGCTTGCTTGTTAGCTAGAACGGTAGAACCCAAGCTTTCAAACGCGTTGATGCGCTTAAGTCCCTTGAAATCAATGCTTAAACGTTCGAATGTTTGCATGACTAGTGAATGCACCACCTGATGACTTGAAGAAACTTGGTTTTAATTCCACACACATGTCATTGCTTCATAACTAGTCGGATGTCCTCTACGGAGAATGAGAGGTTCTTGGCACGAACGAAATGCATCATTCGTGTTGCTCTAGGATTTCACAGACTTGCGTGTAAGCGCTTTAGCTCCAGCTGAAGTGAAGTGTTCGCACAAACACTCCGAGAGAGTGTCAGCGGCTTTGTTCCTGATGTCTGGTCTGTAGGTTACGTTGAAAGGAAAAGACGACAACTAAATCCACCAACTGGATATTGTCACTTTTTATTTTTCCTGTTTGTTGTGTTGAATACCTGAACGCAACGGACTGCTGATCGTTTACGATCTTGAAATGGGCCTTGAGTAGATATGGCTTTCATCTGCGCACTGTTTCGACATTTGCACACGCTTGTTTCTCAATAGCAGAATGATGCTTTTTCACTGACAGAGGTGTACGTGAGAAGAATTCGACCGGTCTGTTATCTTATTTGTGTATAGTGGAAATATCAGACGCATCAGTTTCGAGTACCAGAGATATTGTCGGATCGATAGTGAACACGGCTGCATCCACGAACTCTTTTGAGACTTAAACACGTTTATGACACTCAGAAACCGGGAAGGTTGTATTCGTTCAGCTGTGGCACCTTTTCGGTGCCTAACTGCCATGCCACCAGAAGGAAGCACCAGGACTGGGATGCTGCCCGGTTACCCAAGCCTAGACAGGGGAAGTCGAGAGGCAGAGGTCGGTTTCAAACCACAGACCCTCCTTCAGTAAATTCGCATTCTAACCACTGAACTACCTCGTCCCCAAGATTGTGAGTGATTGGGTAGATTCTGTCAAAGAAACGACTTATCCAACGGGAACAGTACGCGAACAAGCCAACTACACGTTATTGGGACTTCATGTCCTTCGGAACGGAAAGTTGTTGCAAGACCCTGAAACGTTCACTGTCAGGTTTGATAATGTCTTCAGTAATTTCATAGCTAAGGAGCCTGAATTCAGTGGTGAAAATTGTGCTTTTAATGTTATTTATCGGAAGACCGTACTTTTGTGCTACAGCGAGAAAACGCTGGAGACTTCGCTCTTGTTCTCCCTAGTTCTTTTCACAAGTGGTGACATTATCCACAGAGGCATATGTCCGGGTATGTTTTTCCGCGCGTATCGTGTCATCAGTTACCCTTTGAAAGCACGCTACTCCACTCGTTACTCCGAACGACGAAACTGATTGTTGCAAGCCTCAAAGGCGGTGTAGATTCTTTCACTTTCCTTAGTGGGTATTTGATGTTACGTAGTTTCAAGAGCAAGCGTGCTGAAAATACGATATTGAGCAATTTTGCTACTCATATCCCCAAGTGTGGGGAATGGATAAGTGTCCCGCTGTGTAAATCGGTTTATAGTTTCTTCTATCGCTCATTTGTCGTGACGAGCGCTCGCGCTCTCCGTGGAGACTGAAGGTTCAGTGATTCGTTGATTGAAGTTTCACTTCGTCTGTAGAATGTTGTCTGAACTTTATGGCAACGGGCTTACACATTGGGTCAAGCTGCGCAAACAAAGTGAGACGTTTTCAATCAGTTGGGAAAAGTTTGGAACCGATTGAGAATTCGTCGTTTCAGAAGGGCTTGGTAAACACTCGGTAGTTTTTATTTGGACAACGTTTCGCTTTTGACACAAAAGCTTCATTAGGCCAAGTGAACAGGTCACCAAGTTGGCCAGGTTTTAAGGCAGACGAGGAACCAATTAGTAAGTTCTCTTCAGATTATCACACTAGGTCACTTGAATGCCAATTAACGACTCTTGTCGGCTAGTGTGGTTGCCAAAATCTTGATGGGTTGGAGGAGTTTAAAATTAGTTCCGATCGGCTCTTGTTCCTTAATCTTCCACTTCAGGGTGCTTCAACTGATGATTCACGTCGGGTGCCACTGGTAGATCTTCCTTGGTCTTCGGGGACCTGTGAGTGCTGCGACAATTTACTTGGGAGGGGGTGGTGAGGTCAAGTGGAATTCAGATGATGACCTCTGATGACCACACACCAACACATATCAGCTCGACTGATCCAAAACCGTTCTCCACACGCTTGTCAGTTCCACACCTTCTATTCTGTTAACACTGGGATGCTTGGCGATCTCTGTCGCCTCGGCCATCAGTCTTTGTGACGTGTACACCGTAGTCCTCGCCTCAAAACCTCAACATTTTCAAAATCTACTTTGTGCCCCGTGTCCAGTGCATGTTCTGCAATTGCCGAGGCTTTTAGTAACGCCCTATATCCATCTGCGTTTCTCGGCGGCTTGTTTCTTTTCCTCTTATGCTCTCCGATTCTGGTGTGAAGTTCTATGGCCGTCTGTCCTATATAGACGTCAATGCAGTTATTACACTTGATTTTGTAGACACAGTCCGGGAGGCGATCCTTCAATTGCACCAGTCCAGAGCACAGAGTGTTTCCGCTGTGTTTAGAATCCTTCGAATGATCTCCGATGTCCCAAACCATTCTCGTTTGGGTTTCGCCACCGGTACCAACACCCTTCGCAATTGACGCCTAATCAAGCTAGCTAGATATCCACTACACCGAATTTGTCCTTTACTTCAATATGGGCCGCTGTCCGATCAACTTCTGTTCACAGGGCCTTTACGCTTAAAAAAAGTGAGACGTTCTATTCTGGCAGTGACTAGACCACAAAACAAGGAAAAAGGCTTAACACCGTTGAATGAGATTCTCAGGGATTTGTGAAGCTTAAGAAAATCATGTACCAGTAGAATATCCGCACAGGGATCACATAATCCTGAAAACTTGAAAGAGGGATGCATGTTTTGTTTATGTTTCGGTGTTAAAAACAATGTCGAAGAGTGAAGCTTTTGTGCTGAATAGATTCCGAAATGATCTCAGATGATGACAGGCCACTGATTACAACGGACTACATTTTCGGACTTGAAACTTTCTGAACTACCAGTACCATCAAGAGCTCCAAATGGAACACCATTGGCTTTCACGTCGGTGACTGCTTCTTCGGAACACTTGCATCGGTTTTGCAAGCAACATCTGCTCCTTATCTGGCGCCGACATCCTCAGGTATCTCAAAATAAATCATTGAGCCTCGACGCCCAGTCTACCTGGCTGCTTTCAATGTCCACATTCTGAAGCCATCAAGACAACAAGCTGCTCTTGCTCTTGCGAGATGGCGCAGTGGTTGGAGCGCGAACTTACTGACCAGAAGGTCCGTGGTTCGAGCCTGACTTCTGTCTAGGCTTGGGCGACCTAGCAGTATCACAGCCCTCGTGCTTCCTTCGGGTGGCATGGCAGCTAGGCACCGAAAAAGTGCTACAGCTAGACGATTATCTTATTTATTATCTTCCTCTCACACTGGACTCGCTTGACGTTGGTGTGTGCTGTGTATTAGAAACACGATTTCAAGTTGCAAGCGCAGTGGTTGTGCTAACCGCCCAATCACTCCACTCGCTTCCGGCTGCGCACCTCTGGCGATCCGGAGGCTGCCGCGGCAGGATGTGCAATGGTTGGTGTCGCCCTAAGTCACCGAGTGGAAGGATCCTTGTTTGACTGGATGCCCGTTGACAGTCGCCTGTGTGCGGTTCGCATGGTAACGTCTTGAAGGAGTCTTACAAGTGGGAAGTAGACCGCTGTCTGATTGTCGTGCCTAAGTCGCTCAGCTGTAACACCCTTCCGGTGCCTAGCTGCCGTGCCACCTGAAGGAGCCACGAGGGTTGACATACCACCAGGTTGCCCAGGCCTAGACAGAAAGTCAAGAGACAGAGGTCGGGTTTGAACCAAGGACCTTCCGGTCAGTAAATTCGCGCTCTAACCACGCGAGCTATCTCGCCGTGTTCGCTTACGCCCCAACCGACTGTAGTTCTGACAATACCAGAGACAGGTTTTATGACACCCTGGATGACCCGTTGTGGCGAGCTAAAGGTTCAGATATCGCTGTGGTTGCTAGAGATCTGGATGCGTAAGTGGGCGGGCCCAGCGCATCTGAGACTCGATTAGATGATCGACATGGGTTGAACTCGGTACGTATGGACTTGGACGAATGCTTCAGTTGCGTGCTGATCACAGGCTAGTTTTATGAAGTACTAACTTCCTAAATAGCCAAAGTCGTCTGGCCACATGTTGCTCTCCGACGGCGTGCCGGCCACGAACTCAAATCGATCACATTGCCATCACTTACCCATGACGCGTATCAATAATCGACTGCTGCTCGTCTTGGAAAACATTTGTGAATTCCAACCTCGCGCCCGTCCGGAGTCACTTTTCCCTTTGTTTTCCAGGGCCGCGTAAGGTGCGGACAAATCGTTTAGCAACTGATGGACTGGCCGATCCGGATGTTAGACGAATTTACCATAATTGTGACATGGAGTCTCTTCCAACTATTCCACCATTCCCAGCGCCTCTTTGCATGGTGCTGGGAGTTTTGCTTGCGCACCGGTGATAGGGCCCCATTTTCAGAAAAGGGGCTCCTAGTGAGTGTGCTAACCACAGGGGGATCAGCTTGACTTCGGTCGTAACGAGACTGTTGGCGCTAATTGTGCTTCATCGCCTTATGGTGGCTCGTGAAACACTGACTCGACAGCAGAAAGCGGGATTCCGGCTTGGTAGGGGTTGCGTTGACCCCATCTTCACACTCCGTCAGGTGCTAGAACAACGTCCTACGTACAAGCGACCCACAGCTTCAGGATTATTGGATTTCCAAGGGGAATTAAACTCGGTTGACCGATCTGTTCTCCTTAACATCATCAAGGAATGCCCCGGAAGTTTATGAACATGATTTCTTTGTATTCTCAGACCTTCGGGCGTGTGATAGTTTACGAAGTTCTCTCCAAAAGCCTCCGTACACAGCGGCATCCACCAGCGGTGCCCAGTCTCCCCATTCCTATTTAATTTCGTGGCCGGAGATAAGGAGACGAACGCTGGAAAGTTTTCGAAATTGTTATATCTTACTGCTGTCACCGCTCCACTGCTTTACTACCGGAAAAAGACTCCAACAAGAAACACAGCTTTATTGCGAACAAGCGAGTGCAATTGTTACAAGAGACTCCGTGCTACCTGAATTGCACTTTTATCGATCCAGGCTGTTGCTGAATTGACTGATTGGTTGATTGGCACGTCTATGTACTTGCCGACTTCCACATAGAGATTTTGGTGAAGTTTTGGGCATTCAGGGGTTATTTTCAGTAATCGGACCTTCCTGACAGAAACCATGGGGACGAGATGGCTCAGTGGTTAGAGCACGAATTTACTGGCCGGAAGGTGAGTAGTTCTAACTCGACCTCCGCATTTCCACTTCACCCGTCTAGGCTTGAACAACCTCGTGCTTCCTTCCTGGGGCATGATAGCTAGGCACCGTGAGTGTGTCACAGCTGAACGATTTCGATTTTTCCCGTTCAACTAGCCTCTGACGAAAGCCTTGTCGATATGGACTATTCAGATGGGGAGAAGGTGCATGTGTTTTCGGATGAACTCACCAAAGTCATGCCGTCCTTTGGTATGCACTTTGAACCCACAAAGTGTAGGGTTGTGCCCTGGACATACAGTCAGTGAACACGCTACTTACAATCCAGGAGGAGACACTCGAACTTGTGGAGCGTGTTACGTATCTTGGAAGTTGCATTAGTTCTGATTATAGTGTGGCGTATGAGCTCAATGCACGAATATGCAAGCCTCCGGTCAGGTTTGCTAATTTCAGCATTATATCCCTGAATCTCAATGGATGTGTGTATCAGGCTACAGTATGGGCCGTTTTGTTGTGTGGCTGTGAGACTTGGCCTTTTGGAGCAGCGAAACTGAGACGTCTTCAGGTGTTCGACAACCGTTGTCCCAGAACCACAGCTCGTGTGGGTTGGTGCCGGCAAACCCGTAACGAGGCACTTAGAAAGCGAGTTTTCGGTTGTGCAATGGGGACTTCCATTGAAGAATTTGTTCAACACCAAAATCTGCGTTGGTTAGTTCGTTGTTATAGACGGAGTATCGATTCTGATTGAGCGCGAGAACATGTCTGAGTAGCGTAGAGTGAATAGCGCTTTGCTTGTCTAAGATAAAACGTACGTAAGCTGAAATGGAAGTGGAAAGCATGGTTAATACGAAACGACAATATGACAGTCATGTAGTGCATGTATCGAACCATCATTTGTGGAAAAGAGTACTGTTGTCGATATTTCAATTGAGAGCGGCGGAAACAGAGAGGTGGCCAACCTTTGACCTGGCAGATGGGTATGAAAGCGATTAGAAAACGTGTATACGGTTGTGCGGCGGGGACCTCAATCGAAGAATGTGTTCAGTACCAAAATCTGAGGTGGTCAGGCTATGTAATACGTATTCCGGATCATTGTTCGCCAAAGAGAGTACTGTTTTCTGCGCCTTATTAGAGTGACGCAAGCAGAGAGGTTGTCAACCTTTGACTTAACAGAGTGGAGGTTAGCATCAAGTCCCTTCCTCGTCTGTTCTCATTCATGATAAGGCTTTCCAATAAATCATGGTTGTACGGCGGCGAAGCATCAATGTTGAACACTGATGTCATGCTGTCAATAATGGTGATGATGGTGCTATGTTTATGAGTTACCGGTGGATACTGAACTGTATGTTGCTGTTGTCTCTGTGGTACGTTACCTGATCCCTGTAATACTGCTGTGCTGGTTCGGTTATCACTTCTTTTTCCGTCAGTACTGCGCGTCCCGAAGCGGAGCAACTCCGTTCATCAACTTCGACAGGTTTCAGTAGCTCGTGGGTATCGAACTGATCTGGCTAGAAGTTTGCTGGAATCGCACAGTCATACTGCAAATGATGATCGGTTGAAAGTTAAGTTGGGAAGAGTGGAATACGACATACTCTCAGGTTTCTGATCTGTCCGTTCAAGCCATCTGACTCGACCAAATGAACAGTAGATAACGTCGATACCAGCACATCTTATTGCTGTCAGAATAGCTAAACCAGCAACTAGCGACCAGAATGGTGCACGTAGATATCAAATATCGAATAATCAAGAGCTTGAAGAGTGACTGAGCACGCTGTTGGGTTGTGAACACCCGTTAAATGGAGGACTTCACTGCTGGTAGCAGCTGCGTCCTATTTCTGCCTGTTCGGTCAACTGTTCAAAAAGTGTCAGTGAAACAATATGTGAGAAAGATGAAACATCAATTCACTCGTCTTGATCGATGGGCTGAACACTTTAAGACTGTTTCAGCTGGCCTCCTTCAACACAACTTCTGGGAGAACCCAACC
Organism: Clonorchis sinensis; assembly: GCA_003604175.2. Classification (NCBI taxonomy): domain Eukaryota; kingdom Metazoa; phylum Platyhelminthes; class Trematoda; order Opisthorchiida; family Opisthorchiidae; genus Clonorchis; species Clonorchis sinensis. The sequence continues at coordinate 183,714,494 of CM030369.1, read as the reverse complement.
ATCGTCAATGGAACAACGACAACAGCCCGACTCCAACAACAGAAATCTATCATGAGATATTATTCTTTCAGCACGACACATCCTGCCCGGATAGTCTGCGTGCTTTCGGTTGCCGTAGAAACCTTTTTCAAGGAGTTCTCTAATCTTATCCCACTATGCTGTTTCAACTTTAATCTTTCACATTATACACCACATGGCGCTCAATGTGTTTAACGAGCTCCGAGCCGAGTTCGGTTGGGAACTCCTAAGATGATGCATCCTTGGTAAGCTGACTGACAGCCCATCTACAGAGGATTTGAAATGAAAACAATACGAGTTGAATGGAGCGCCTCAACCTTGACAGCGATCTTCAAAAAGGGGGCAAAAACGTTATGCAGAAACTGTCGTGGCACCAGTCTGGTAGTTGTCGCACTCAACGTGCCCTCTGGCATTATTTCTCGCAGGCCGATCGATTATCAAGGGACGGGTTTGTGAGAATCAAACTGGGTTTAGCTCTGGCCGAAGATATATCGACCACATCTTTACCTTGAAACAATTTTTTGAACAGCACCACTTTTAAACGTCCCACGTTGATCGCTTTTCTTGATTAAAACTGATTTTGACTTTTTTGAAACTTTGTTTGGTGATCAATTAATTGTTTGGTGATCCATTAAGATGATGTTAAGTGCGAATGGCTCTGTGAGCTGCTCCAATCGGGACTACCTCTCATCTAGACTTCCGGCTTGAAAGGGAAAGCTGAACTGTGAAATACAATCCCCTTAGTCTCAGAAGTGTCCGAATGTATATCTCTCCTCAGGCGTCACCGTGGTCCTGGCCCTGACGACCATCCATCTGCTCTACTCAATGGTTACTTCACTCATTATCTGTCTAGACTTTTTGTCTATCTAGGAGAAAGAGACCGTTCCGGGTAACTGGGGTGAGTCGATAATAGTGTTCACCTTCAAAAAGGGTACTCCCAGTGAATGTAGTAACCACAGAAGTGTTAGTTTGATTCCCGTTGCCAAGGCTTCTGGCGTCGCTGATTCTTCTTCATCTTACAACGGCACGCGAAGCATTGATGCGCAGCAAGCGGGATTTCGAGCGGGCAAAGGTTACATCGATCGCATCTTCACATTCTGCCAGGTGTTAAAGTAACACCATATGGTATTGCTTGACTTCAAGGACATGTTCGATTCTGTCGATCGGTCACTACATTGCTCAACGGGGTATGCCGCAGAAGTTAGTGAACAATCCGATTCATGTATTCACATACGTCTGGGCGTGTGTGTTTGAAAGCTTCACTACAATGAGTGGTGGTCTGACGAGCATGCCCACTTCCTGCGTTCTTGTTCAACTTCGTCATTAATGAAATAATGAGGCGAACGCTGGAAGGTCTTCAAAATCCCGGTGTTAAAATTGTTGCTAGTTCGTCCTCGACGGCCGGGCCCAGTAGTTACTTTCTCTCTCGCAGAAGAGAACGCTTCAAATCGTCACTTCTGAAAGAGACGATTGTGCAGTCATATTGGCTTCAGCTTAAAAAACAGTACTCTTAAGTTTAATGCCTTCACGTAGTACTCACCTTTGAGCTCCAACGGTGGTGAGATTGTACCAGACTGCCGAGTTTTTTTTATCAGCTCGAGCTTTCTGGAATGTCGGTTGCCACACACGACATCGCCCTCATCTCTGAAGTCGATCGCGTAGCACAGATTCTTGAATAAACTCGGTAGTCCTATTAACTCTGACGGAATTGTGTCTGACGCAGTTATTACACGAAGTTATTACACTCGAAGGCCAGAATCATGTTCATTAATTTACTTCACTTGTGGCGTCAAAATGACATATCGCTGGGTCTTGAAGGACGCGTGTACCATACTACAGTAAGGGCTGTTTTGTGTGGTTGCATCTTCGGACAGCTGATGTGAGGTGTCTTCACGTTTTTGACCACCGATGGCGTAGAAGCTGGTGTCGGATGGTGTTACAGCTAAGCTACTATTTGGTTGTACAGTTGGTACCTTAATCGTGGAAAACGTCCGGAACCATCAACTGCAGTGGCTCGGCCATATGCTACGCATGCTGAAACATTGTCTACCGAAACGAGTGTTGTTCTTGTGTCTCTTTCAGATTGCTGGAAGCTGCGAGGTGCACAACGTATGATTTGGCAGAAGGGTGTGAAAGAGATTACGAAGAGTTTGGATGTTGTTGTTCCTGCATGAGGTCCCCGTGACCCATCCTGCGCTTGGCTGGTGACATCGCAAGAAGTGGCGGCTTATCGATGTCAGTAGAGTTCGTGTTGTCACTTTCTTTCCAGATTGTCTGGCTGAGCGCTTGGAGGTGTAGATACTTCATAATACTTGACATAGGCCAGCATCAGGTCCCATCCCTCACCCACTTTTTTCTTTTCATTATTGGGCGTTAAATATAGGCAGATAAACTTTGTGGTTGGGTGACAGTGAAGCATGAGTATCAGCACTGATGTTGCTGTCTCCGATGATGATGGGCCCAACTATCCGTATCCATTTGGAGTTTTTCCTATCCCTAAATATGGCTTCCTTACGATCCTTGACTCGTTCCAATCACCCCATTTTTTCCAAATTTCTGGAGTCCATCCTGGTCAAACAGCTTTTGTGCAGTACTGCTTAGAGTGACCACCGATACAGATCTGGGCTGTTTATTGTTGAATTATTGCCATATGTTTTTTCCACACCTGTCCTAGATTCCTATGGTGAGTTTGGACTGGTTCGCCTGAATGTTTCGAATGCTCTTGGTCGACGAAATTAGCAGAGCTTTCTCGCCAAACGGTTTTTACATATCCTGCACTCTTCAAGGGTCGTCTTGGTTGGTAACTTTCGAATAAATCCGTCCCTACAAGTTCATCCCGATGGTACTGTTACGCATATCCATAGCATCGCCGCTGAAGTTCAGCAGAGTCCTGTTGTGTCTCATACCCTTTCCCCACGATTCAATGAAGACTTGATTCCGTGTCTCCTGCTGCATTTTCACATTTGAAAACGGTGCTACACTCGAAAAGTCTCACTCAGTACCCTATCCCACGTAACTGACGATCTTATGCGGTTTTCCAGCGCATCCAACCCTTCCAAGTGCCCACATATTTCCCTCTTTCTCCGTCTAACTTCAAACCACACTATGTCAACTTTGGGCACGCCGTTGGTTTCCCACTTCCCTGGTTGTCTTATGTCACGTGTTTGGTCTCAGACTGTGGCCTATGGTCTGATTTCTGTCCCGCGCCATTTGTTTCTAATATACAAAAATCAGATTAGCTCCACTACTGACTATTGTCATCACGTCTGGGATAATTCCCTACTCCAATCGGTGCCCTTCAATCCTCTCCACGCAGCCAGGACATGGCCCTCTTGATTTATTCCTTTGCTGCCAGCACAGTAATTGTTCTAAACTCATATCCGGCTCCACTTCTGTCGTCGTTTTTTTGTGCGACTCGTCTCTTCACTTCCAATCATCCATACCGTGTTAACCCCCACTATCGCACAGAACTTCTTCGCAGCAACTTTGGCTCACTCTCCCACAGCCTCTTTTTCGAGCTTCTAAAAATCTTAAGTTATTCACAACTTGGGTTTACGCATATTTGAATGACTATGTCGTACGTGTGACTACTCGTTTTTCATGTCCATCCAATGTAACCAATAGGTGAGAAATATACTTCTCCCGTCTGCCTGACTGAGGTGCTGCGTGGACGTGTATTCGGCGGTGATAGCCGACCGGTAGCCGACCTACTAACTGGGTCACATTCCCCAAATACTCAACAAACATGTCTCGCAAAGTAGTACTGCTCGGTCGTTGAAATAGGTATGGACTATGAAAGTAGTGATCTATGCGTTATAAAAGATTAATATATGTCGTCCGCCGGGCCGAGGGCCAATTTCTTAGGTTGTCGATGATGCTTTTTGTTGTAGGAGACTGTCTGGACCTGGCATACACTAGAAAGCTTGACTTTCTAGTTTCACCTCATATGACATTCGATGGTTTCTCTCCACCGTATTCTCAGTTTTGTCTGGATATTTTCCCCTGAATATTCAGTTCGACAAGTGCGCAAGCCAATTTGCCCACACACTACTCATTGCTGTATAGGTTTTGACCCACATTTTTGACGATAACGATAATGACGATGGTTCGAGGGGAAGTCGTTCTAACAGCCACTGACGACGGAAGCTGAAGAGACAGTTGTTGTTAGTGTTACTGTATACCCTTGGTGGCCGGTGCTCAGTTTGGAGATATGAGGACCTCACCGATTGTCCAGCATGTGAGTCTTCCAACCGGTCAAACTTCATTTCGACGTATACCATTCCCATCTTGGTGGGGTTTAGCATGCTGTGCAGCGTGGCTATACCTGCCTCTCGACTTTCTATGTCTAGGGTTGGGCAACCTGGCAGTATCCCAGCCCTCGTGCAACCTTCGGGTGGCATGGCAGTTAGGCACCGAAGGGGTGCTACAGCTGAATGATTATTTATTATACCCGCATTTGCATTATCGATAAGCTATCTACCTGGAGATGCTGATTTTGTGTTGTTAGAGAATATACCGTATAACAACATCATTTTATCTAGTCCAGTTTCTCATCTTGTCGGCTGCAATACACTACTTCTCTGCATTGATGGAAAACATCCTGTTGTGTGGCTGCCATGCGATGTACGACAAGGACCGATGTTTCAAAACTGATCGTTAGCACTTTATAGAACACATTCGGCAGGCTCATGTACGATCACTGTGGGTAGCGATCTAGAGATTACTTTGAGCTTCCTCTTCGACGGGGCGTATCCTTTTCCGTGAGGAGAATGTAAGTCTTGAAGCCGGTTTATTCCTGTGTGTGCGCCCTTTTTGGATGGTCAGTCAATGGTCCTTCGAAAGCTTTTATCTTCATTGAACTAGGAGCGGTGATCCTACTGACATTTGTGTCCTCATAACCTGTTCCTGTGGATAAAGTACCTCAATGGAACTCCACTTCTTTTCTCTCCTCTTGTATGTCATGTTGGCCAGTTTCTAGCAAGGGTCACTGCTTTATGATGCATATCTTCAAAGTTGAAATTAGGTCTCCTTGAAATTCTACGTTATTGCTGCTCCATCGACTGAAGGTAATTGGGCGACTTGGTTCATTAAGTACATTGTTTACATCGGTTAATGATTGGTGGTGATGTATGGTTTAGTGTTTTCGGAACGTTCAGTTTCAGTTATCCCTGGTTTTGTGTCATTTTCGTCGATGCTCACAGAAAAATAACTTAGGTCGAAGCGTCAGCTAACGATTCCTGATATCCTTACTCAACCGAGGTTTAATCATCAAACCGGATAACTGATGCTGCTTTAGTTGATCTACGCTTTCGCGCAGCCTGGCCTTACCATCTTTCACTTGTCATCCAGCTAGTGTCGTCGTTTCTTGTTTATAATACTTTGTTTTATTTTGCTCCACAATTTCACTGTGATAGATTAGCTCGTTCTATTTGTTTTAGTCATTTCCACACGAGTTTACCATTGTCTAACTCTATGCGGGCGTTGGCATGTTGTTATCTCATATGTGGCTAGTGTGTCACGTCACTATGGGACACTTATTGATGCAGACATTCCTGTTGGCCTTGGTAATATCTCTTCACCCGCTTTTAATTTTAGCTAGCAAGATTCGCCCACAGGGTAGGAACGAAGACAAGCGCGCGACAGGTAGGGCGATCCAATCAGCGATGACTGATCATGATTCTTTGGACCTAAATGGGGATGGCTCGGAAGGCGAACCAGGTCAACAGTGGACTCAGGTTGGTCGTCCCATTAACGGCCGAAATAACCAAAGACGGAAAGCGAAACCATCTAGTCCAAAGGAAGCATGCTATGCAAACGGTGTTCATGAGACTGTGATGCGCCACCGCTCCTTCCGGGGAGGAAAGTGTTTCATTCTTCCCCAGTGCAAACCAGACGGTGGTCCTGTTGGAGCGGCTCGCAACAGGAACCTTGACATCAATGAGGTCACTAACGGGCATGTATCACAAACCGGGTCAGAGCGGCTGGCTACATCCGTTTCGAAACTGACAATCAGTACTCGAACAGATAGCACTGTGAATTCCACTTTATCTTCCCCTTCACCATCGATCGCTTCCGAGACCCAGAACAGCTCGGAACTCACTGACGATAAACCGTCATACAGAGCTCACGGGAGATATCAGCGGAACCGTAAAATTATCCAGCATTCGTCTTTTGATGTTGATGACCAGTCTTCCCGAAATTCAGCACAGTTCCGACAAACATCGCCTTTACCCAACAGTTCCAGTGCTACAAATCTCTGCAACCTGCCTGCTCGGTCTTCCGTGGGACGCATGGTTCGTAGCCCGACTTCGCCCTCTGGGGCGACAGTCACTCAAGTGGCAACCTTTCCCGGCGAACCTTGGAGACACAGCAACCCAGGATGGCGACGTTCCCATCATTCAATGCCTTTTAGCGGTCGAGGTACCGTGCCTTACCACCGATCCGGTGCAAACTATCAACATGCACCTAGGCCGTTTTATGGCTCCACACCACGGTATCGTCAACCAGCTCCACCAGTTGCCGTCGAGACGTCTCCGGTCGATAGTTCGAAAGAAGCTGCTTCTGCTCCAGTAAAAGCATCGGCAATTCCTGCTGTCTCCACAACGGCTGTCGCTGAGCTACAATCCACCAACTCTGAAAAACGAACCTCTTGGGCAGCCACAGTGGCTGCTGTTCCCCCCCGAACTGAACACATCAGAATCCCTCCACCCCCCGAGGACCCCTCCCGGGCACAGCTATTGAACTTTTTGCTTGCCCAGTGGCAAATGTTCAATCATAAGATTTGATCCTCTGTTGCTTTGTTTTATCCATTCGTCTATCTACCGCTATGTTCTGACCAAGAAAGCACACTTTACCTCTTTCACCGGTACCTCGAAGGTGTTGACGCTTGACGTGTTACCAAAAAATGTTTGGGTTTTCTATTGAATCTGGCCTTTTCAAAGAACAGTTTCTGTCCTAACGATGTGATCTCCCAAACGGCTATGTCGCACCACCATGGTATCTGATTCCCAGAGAATTTTTCGTTTTTGTAGTTTTTCTGCTGTTTTCCCTCGTCTTTTGTGTCGTTTGGCTATTGTCTTGCTTTACCATCGTCTTCAGTTCAAGAAAAACGACAACTCATAGTGTGTATATATTTGGAAGACAATGCAACTGTTTCGGTCATTTTTGCTTTAACCTCTGCAATTCTGACACCTTTTGCTTCTTGCATCGCGTTACCTAGTGCGATTACCTGACCTATGTTTTTGCTCAACCCGCTTGGGACTTAAATTTTCGAATCACAACTTACCGCACAATCCCCATGTAGTTGCCTCGAACACTCTTCCTGCCTTTACACCGACCGAAACCGCTGTCGCAGTATGTGTATACCTGACCAAAACTACCCACGGGTAGCTTTCTGCTACTATCATCATTATTCTCACGATCCTCACACTTCCTGATAAATGTGCTTTTGCAGATTTTTTTTATAAAGCGAGCATCTTGAAGACATATCGTTATTGTGCTGCTCATCTGACCTTCAGTTTGCGGTGGCATGTCGGTAACATTTTGGCCCGAATAGTCAGACCAGGTCGTTCGACAATACTGCCCACAGGAAGATTGGGTACTGGTGAATTTAGTTGGCGGTGGTGATCATGGGCTACCGTGATCTCTAGACATGAGTTGGTTCTGTTTCAATTTTGACGACGATCACAGGCGTGGCATAAAGTGGGTTTGGTGCACAGATAATTAGGTGCTGAGTGATTCGTCAGTTAGCCGGCACCGCGGAGGAAGACCGGAACCAAGATACGAGATACTTAAGGTGTGTAATTTATTTAAGGTGTTCAAGGTATGTTTTTGTGCACAAAGCGATCCGAGGTCCATAAAGAAAAGTGTTAAGCGTATTGACAGACTGTGTTTATAGGGTGTCAGGAATAGGGTGACGGTGTTGTGGACCATGTTAGTATAGTTTTTTCATTAAAGTGCGAAAATACTGGAATAACCGCTAAAATGAGTTATTTCAACAATATCCTTCAGCTGTAACACCCTTTCAGCGCATAGCTGCCACGCCACCTGTAGGAAGCACGAGATCCGCCAGGTTGCGAAAACCTAGACGGGCGCAGTCAGGATGCGGGTGTCGGGTTAGAAATACTGAGCTTCCAGTCAGTAAATTGGCGCAGCAACTACTGGATTATCTTGAACTCAAGTGGTCATCTACGGCCACTTCACCCGATCTACATGCCAGCGAGATGGCCCAAGTGGTTAGAGCGCGAATTTACTGACCGGAAGGTCCGTGTTTCGAACCTAACCTCTGCCTCTCGACTGTCTAGGTTTGGGCAACCTGACAGTATCCCAGCCCTCGTGCAACCTTCTGGTGGCATGGCAGTTACGCACCGAAAAGGTGCTGCAGCTGAACGAACGAACACGTCAACTTGTGTTCGTTCCACTCTTCCCCAAATTTAGTCTCGTGTGTCTTTGTTGAGTCTATGCACATTTGTATCATTGATATGCTTGATTCAGCATAATTAAATCTGGACACTGCTGTCTTAGAACTGTTCGAATCAGACGTGCCGCCAAACGAGGTCATTCATCTGGCTTCACCAAAGAAAAGTATTTCTGCCTGAGCAGCTTTTCATCAGTTTACGTTGATTGTGGGAAAATTTTTACGGTCAAATCGGAACTGGCAATTCTGGTCTGTGTATGTCGGCACCATATCGATTCACCCGGTAGTCAGCGTATCTTGTCCTCACAATACGCCTGTTAGCACAAAAAGGTTGTAGTCCTTCATGTGTGTTGCGTCAAGAACAAACCACTGTGAAAAGGTCACCTGCATATGGTGTATCTGTTGTTACTGTGTTTGGATGGCGTCCAAGGACAAGACGTTAGGTTGGTATCGAGAATCAGGTACAGTTCCGCACACTATTTATGTCAACTAAGAAAGCAGCAATTTCTTCTTTGCTTACGAACTCATTGCTTTGGCATGAATCTGCCATTGGCGCTTGACGGAGTGATCGGTTCCTCCCAGTCAATTAGTTTGTGGTGTGAGCGGCCGCGTGAAGGGGAAATTCGTAGTTGTGCAGCTGACCCAAAGCTGCTGTGAGTCCCTGTCTGAGGTTGGTGAATATACGGTCATCCTCGAGGGCTAGTCCTGAGGAAATGTCTTTTTTCATGTGCATTGGAAACTGGATCTAAGTTTTGGTGAATCTATGTAACCAAATGGAGGATTTCGGATATTCCACCAGAAAGGCTTGTCTTGAGAGTTCTGTTTCTCTGGACAACGTTTCAAGGTTGCAAGTGTTTCTGGTTCAGTGGAATAACACGAAGGCCACTTGATCGAAGCGTGCAAAGTAAATTTTGCTTGCGACTTCAGTATGTTTAACAGTGAACAGAGTGGATCAGCGCATCGACCCACCAGTATTTCCAAGGTAGCCAAACTCGCTTGACCCTTGCTTGTGAGACATCATTAAGGATGAGTATTATTGGAAAAACAAAAAGAATAATCGATATGCGGAAGTAACAACTAGGTTGTCGCCGTCTGTGAGGCGTGGTAGTTGAAGAGTCAGTTGCGTACCTTTCTGTCATGGCGAGAAATTTGCCGTAGATCCTATGCCACGTATTCTTATATGCGGTGTTTCGAAATACGAACTCATTCTCTCCGTACAAAGAATACTGACGTCTTCTAATGAAGCAAGTGGAATCCGCTGTGATATTTCGGTTAGTAATGCGGACTGCAAAATTTTTGGCACAGTAATAGAAGTGCTGCTGTACCCCGCTTGAATTTTTTACCACTTGACAAATAGTCGCCAAACTCGACGACGATATCACATCCTTTTTAACGTGGAGAAACCTGACTTTGTTGCTTGGTCGCAACATTTTTGGCATGTTATTACGGAAAGGAACTGGTCTGATACTTTTATAAGTACCGTTACTTGTTGGGATGAGATTCTTGACGTGACCGTAAAAATCTTCACACTGAACCTGCGTCTGTATCATTGCTGTTTTTCAGGTTCATTTCCGAGCTGGGTGACTTCGATAGTGTCAGACAATGGAAACCTGCACACAATCACGAAAGGAAAGCGAGTTGTTATTCGTACCCATATGATGGAATAATCAGAAGAAATGACAAACTTGAATTAGGCATATCCATTGATGAATGGTCGCCACATGATTTGGCATGGTCCTTGACTGGTTTGCAGCTGGCGGCTTCTCAGTAGCACATTGTTGGCGCTTTTGTTGAGAGTTTTCGTCAATGGGCGGGAAACAGCTAGATAAGTCGTCCCCAGGAAGGTTTGGTAAACAATCGGTGGGTTTATAGCTGGGCACTGTTTCGCCTTTGACGCAAAAGTTTCGTCAGGCCGCGTCTAGGGTACCAGGTTGGCCGACTTTTAGGGCATTCGGATAATCAACCAACAAGATCTCTTCCAATTAGCGCAATAGGTCAGTGTTGAATATCGGTTAGAGGGTCATGTCGGCTAGTGTGGGTGCCTAACTTATACGGCAGATGGCTTGGGGGGATTTAAAAGCACTTTGGTTGGGCTTCAGCCCCTGATCTCCCGGTTCAGGGCGTTTCAGCTGATGTTACTGGTAAATTCTTTTGGTCTGTGTGGGTTTGTAGGTGCAACGACAATTTGCTTAGGGGGTGAGATTACGGGAATGTTTGGTCTGCCTCGGTTCTGCACTTAAGATCTGTGTTACTCCTGTTTATGACCGCCACTTGTCGGTTCGACTGATCTGAAGCATTTTTCTACACTTTCGCCAGTTTTACGCCTTCTGTTCTATTCACACTGCGGTGCCCAACGACTTTCACCGCCTCGGTCATCAGTCTCTGTGGTGTGAATCGTAAACTCCGCCTCAAAGCCTCAACATATATCTATTTTCTACCTCGTGTTTCATATCTAGCTTATCCCTCGCCAATACCGGGTCTTCCAGTAACGCCCGATACTCATCAGCGTATTAATTCATATTTTCGGCGGCATTTTTATTTTTCTCTTGTGGTCACCGATTCTGGTGTGAAGTTCTCCAGCCGTCTGCCCGACGTGTCCATTAGTACATTCATTGTATTTGATTTTTTGGACGCAGTTTCCGATTCTATTTGCTGGGAGACAGTCGCCTAAATATACCAGTGCAAAGCGAAAACGGCTTCCCCTTTGGAACGCCACTTCCATGTTAACCGTGTTTTTTGATCCTTCGAATGATTTCGGATGTTCTTAGTTTATGTAGAATAACAGCAGTTTGAATCAATTCCTTGTTGGGTTTCACCGCAGGTACCAATACCCTTCTTACTTGGTGCTGGATCTCTACTTCACCGAAGTCGGTTCTTTACTTTTGAACTGCTGTCCGGTTGACTTCTTCCGTGCACAGGGAGCTTACTCGACTAAACGCCAACTAAATACTAGCGAATTCCGATTTCGGATGGGCGGACGAATAACTCAAAGTAGTTCCTAGGGTTGAGTCCGTGTTACGATGGCGGATAGAGTAAGACCACTGTCGTCATAACGCTGATTATCTGCAGAAGGTCAAGCAACACCTAGCTGAAAGACCTTACCGACAGATACCCAGCAGAAATATCAGGTATATAAGTTGATGGGTACTCGCTGTACGTTGTAAACTATTTAGGGAAAGGTATTTGGTGTCGAATTTTCCATAAATGCACAGTCCAAACCACCACTTTACGGCCTACCAAAAATCCACAATGCTCATATCCCCATGAGACCGATAGCAGACGGAATGGGTTCCCCACCCAGTTTGCTAGCCAGATTCTTGACAGGTATTCTGAAACCTTTTACCGGAAAGTCGAGTAATTATATTGAGAATCAATACGAGTTTTCCAAAAAACCGTGGGTTTCCCCATGCAACCATACGCCTAATTCGACAGAGAACACAGGCCTTTAGGTCTATCATATGGAGCAGAACCCTCAAAGCTAAGAGTGCTAAATTTGCCTGTCTTGTTGAGTGGCAGTATCTGCACGGGACAAATGATAGATGGCTGACAAGTTGGTCTGCGTATGTCCAGTTGGATGGAGGAGTGAACGAATAATGCCCCACGACTTACTGAGGCCGAAGTATGTGGTTTGTGGTACGTCACTTTGAGCCTTGAACCAAAAAGCCCAACCTACAAGGAGGAAAGTGTCAGGATTTTCTGTAGGGCCCTTGCCGGGAGGCCGTAAGTCAAACGTGTGCCCCACTACCTGTGGAGGGCCGTGCCGACCTGACCCGAGGTTGTGGGAGTAAAGCGTAGGTATCTACTATTGGTGTTATGACGCACTGCAGATGCATTTTGAGCTTCACCAGACTTTTGGTACGATTCAGTTACTTTTCGATGTACGGGTTAGTGTGTCATGATGAGCCCTCGGACGATAGTGGGGTGTGCGGTCTTAGATCACTCTTTTCTAACTTGATGACCTCATAAGTGTGGTGGAAATGCCTTGTTGCCTTCATTCTCTTATCACAGAAGAGATTAAAATTTCGCCTTTAATCGTAATGCGATTGTTCGCAACACACAGACTGATCCCCAGGTGTTATTGTCAAGACTGAACATTGCTTAACCGCGTGCTGAGACTGCTCTACTGTTAAATTCCCTCAAGATTTCGTAAAATTGTCGACACTACTGGCAACCAACCGACGCAGTGAGGTTGACTCATCGGGCTCAGATTGTGTCCTGGTTTCATACTTAAGACCACGACCCTACTAACTTACACAATTGTTAGTGTAGATATTGTATAGGGAGAGAGATGGCTCGGTGGTTCGAGAGCGAATTTACTGAGCGGAAGGTCTTTGGTTCGATCCAGGCTTCTTGTATCTCGAGTTCTTTCTAGGTTTGAGCAACCTGGCAGTATCCCAGCCCTCGTGCTTCCTTCAGGTGGCATGGCAGCCAGGCAGCGAAAGAGTGTTACAGCTGAACGATTTTTTTCGAACATCGATTAAAATTTTTTCTGCCAGTACATTCCACCAAGTTTCGCAGTGCAAAGCTCTGACCACCAGGTCATAGTGACAGGATTTGGCTGGTACTACACATGGTAACCACTAATCAGCTAGCGCGGTGTGCGTTTGTTCCTAATGTCGACCGTTTGCTTATTTCTAGTGGTTCAGCATGGAACTGTGTTTAGTTTTATTGTCTACTGGCCTTCTGTGAATTTGTTTTAGGATTTTGTCGAACACAACTAGGAGCATCGTTTTAGAAGGGCTTGGCATACAATCTGTAGTTGACTGGTTTTGAGTGGAGTTCCAGCGTTTGAATGAACTGGTCGTAAATCCGTTGTAGGTGTCCCTTCGGTTACGGAAATTTTCGATTCCCTACAGCACTGCCGATATTTCACGGTGTTCGACTTGCGTTTCGGATACTGGTAACTATCCATCAAGACGGAGGACCGAGAGGAAACGGCGTTCACTGTTGCAGACACCCAACATCAATTTAGACGCATGCCCTTTCGTTTGTCTGGGGTACCATTGACATTCCGGCGCTTGATGCTTCGTTTAACGAAGGGATTACAAAATGTTGCCGTGTACGGAGAGGATGTCGTTGTGTACAGCAATTCGCCTGCGGATAAATGATACCAGGACATAGCTCGCTCGGAGTTCGGTGACACTGTTGGGCTATAAAGTGGGTCACGGAGAGGTTAGCCACTGCCGAAAAAACGCAGAGATCGAGGACTGTGCTGTTCTCAATTCAAAGCGGTCTCTGTAGCAGTTTCTCGGACGAGCAACATACTACAGCCGACTTGTCAAGGATTTCAACACGACTACTGCTTCACTGTACGACTTTCTCGAGCGAAATCGGAAATTTGAATGGACCAGGGAAGCACATGAGGCTTTCGGACGTGTCAAAGCGCGGAAGCTGAATCAGCAACTGACACTCAAACTGCCCAAATGTGGGAGATGTTTACTGTTGCAACGGGCGCTGGTGACATCAGAATCGCTGCAGTCCTGAAACAGAGGAATGGGATCATCGAATATGCCAGTCGTATCCTGACTAACACTGAGCAGCTTTTGATAAATAATGTTTAGCGATCATCTGGGCCCTGGATAAGTGGAGGCACTACTTGCTGGGACAAAGGTTTCACGTCGACACCGATCACGACCACCTTGAGTGATTTAGGATCACCGGAGATTCCCACTAAAGGCGCGCGCTGGACACTCCGGTTGCAAGGGTACGACTTCACGATCCGGCACGTGCCAGGGAAGGAGAACCACCTGGCTGATTGGCTATCTAGATTAGAGGATGAATATGAGGATCATGATTCGTGCCAATAGCCTCATCGTTGAACAGGATCCCGGAAGGTTGGTGCAACTCCAACGGCAGGATACTGTGTTGCAGAAGGTTGCAGCCGCCTTGTTGGATGGAAGGAGTATTGAGAACGGAGAGAGAGACAGAGAACTGGAGACGTTTCAGAATCACTTCGATAGGCTGAGCCCGAGTTCGGATACTGGTAACTATCCATCAAGACGGAGGACCGAGAGGAAACGGCGTTCACTGTTGCAGACACCCAACATCAATTTAGACGCATGCCCTTTCGTTTGTCTGGGGTACCATTGACATTCCGGCGCTTGATGCTTCGTTTAACGAAGGGATTACAAAATGTTGCCGTGTACGGAGAGGATGTCGTTGTGTACAGCAATTCGCCTGCGGATAAATGATACCAGGACACAGCTCGCTCGGAGTTCGGTGACACTGTTGGGCTATAAAGTGGGTCACGGAGAGGTTAGCCACTGCCGAAAAAACGCAGAGATCGAGGACTGTGCTGTTCTCAATTCAAAGCGGTCTCTGTAGCAGTTTCTCGGACGAGCAACATACTACAGCCGACTTGTCAAGGATTTCAACACGACTACTGCTTCACTGTACGACTTTCTCGAGCGAAATCGGAAATTTGAATGGACCAGGGAAGCACATGAGGCTTTCGGACGTGTCAAAGCGCGGAAGCTGAATCAGCAACTGACACTCAAACTGCCCAAATGTGGGAGATGTTTACTGTTGCAACGGGCGCTGGTGACATCAGAATCGCTGCAGTCCTGAAACAGAGGAATGGGATCATCGAATATGCCAGTCGTATCCTGACTAACACTGAGCAGCTTTTGATAAATAATGTTTAGCGATCATCTGGGCCCTGGATAAGTGGAGGCACTACTTGCTGGGACAAAGGTTTCACGTCGACACCGATCACGACCACCTTGAGTGATTTAGGATCACCGGAGATTCCCACTAAAGGCGCGCGCTGGACACTCCGGTTGCAAGGGTACGACTTCACGATCCGGCACGTGCCAGGGAAGGAGAACCACCTGGCTGATTGGCTATCTAGATTAGAGGATGAATATGAGGATCATGATTCGTGCCAATAGCCTCATCGTTGAACAGGATCCCGGAAGGTTGGTGCAACTCCAACGGCAGGATACTGTGTTGCAGAAGGTTGCAGCCGCCTTGTTGGATGGAAGGAGTATTGAGAACGGAGAGAGAGACAGAGAACTGGAGACGTTTCAGAATCACTTCGATAGGCTGAGCCCGAGTCAAGCTGCCATAATATCCTGGAACGCCACCGATTCTGATGTTGTGCTGCTCGTGATACCTCATGTCTTGAGACGGAAACTGATCATCGAATGCCACGAGATGGTACACACAGGGTACACCAAGACGACTTACTTCGGCAGATGGCCTAATGGTCAGAGGTGAGAAGTGAGGTAATGGAGTATGTGGTGGCCTGTAAACGGTGCCAAATGACGAAAGGGGATGCGACAGCGGCATATCACCCCATGGAACCTATCTCGTTATCAGTGATCGGCGAGTTATGGTCCGTTGACGTCAGGTTCCCCTTTCCGGTGACATCCAGGGAAAATCAATATATCGTTATAATGACAGAACACTTTTCGCTGTGGGTTGAGGCGGCAGCCGTACCAAATCAATGGGTGACGGCGATCAGTGAAGTGTTCATGCATCATATCGTGGTCAGTCACGGGGTACCAAAAATGATCCTAGCGGATCAGGGGCGAAGAGTTTAGGGGTTGCCTACAGAAGCTGGACATCAGACGGCTAAGGACGGCACCCCATTAGCTGAAAACAAACGGCCTAACCGAACGCAACGGAACGGTTAAGGAGTGGCTGGCGGCCAAAGGAGGTGATTGGAAAGTGAACTTGCCGATGGTGTTGTTAACACGATGGATCAGCATGCCTGTAAACGTTGCTTGACCAGGTTCCATGATTTCCACACTGACAATGCGTCAATTGTATCTGAGCTAAGAAGTACAAACCTATTCTCACTTTGTGTGGTCTTCGAAACAACTGAATACGCCTTGCTGAAATGAAAAGTAGACATGTGAAGCACGGTTAGAAATGAAATTTCTACCTACGATGAAGCTCTCTCGTATGATTTAGATCAACCCAACCGCAGGCAAATTCTCATTCATGTTGGTGTGAGGTCAACATCCATGCCTTCCAATTAATCAGGAAATTGGGTTGTGGTGGAAAACACACCTGTCTCCGGAGAAGGTGGGAGGGGAAAGTAGGTGAGCTCGAGAAAACTTGACCGCCGTTCAGGGAAGGACTAGAGAGAAAACGGCTGTAGGAAGGCATGACCATTCCACATAGGCACGGAGGTCAAGTGGAAGGATCATCAGAATCCTGCAAAAAGTGGACTGGGGTCGCGGAAGCTGAGCAGTCGGCGGCCCGTTTGCCGTCGTGGGAACGCGTACACAATTCATGACGATCGAGGATGGAAAAGAGTAAGCGGTACTCAGCTTCGGAACTGGCATAATACACCCAAAGAGGTGTCGAATAGACCAACTGTTGAGGCCGACCCAACTGAGGCAGATGGAACATCGGTGGCATGTACGCGACCTTTAAAGTGGAAAGATGTGTAACGGTATACACAACTGATGAAGCATGCGAGTGGTCTATAATCGGGTCCCCGCCACTGTTATAAGGTGAAGTTTATTACGGAAATTGTGGAACTGCTTTGGAGTGTTCGTTTACCATTGTGTAATATTCAATAAATATCCAGGAAAGTTCGAAAGGTCGCGTGGGAATATTTAGTTTTTGAAAATTATGTGCATATGAGATAGTTATTTTCGTGTCTAGTGGCATGTAGTCATTCATTTCGTGTTTGCTAGTAAGCGATTGGTAGCGAAGGGCTTCTCTACTTTAATGAGTATAAATTAAAAAAAAGTGGCCAAAAATACAGTGAAAAATGTATTTCATACGTATGAAACCAGGTCAGGCCTAGCTAATGTCAAACAAGCTAAAACTGAAACGTACTTAGCAACACTTAACAAGTATGGGATTTCAAATGCAATTTACTTCAGTACTCTACTATGTTTGGGTACGGAACTATTCAAGTTAAATTAACCTAAACACCCATGTCTTCCTCACATAACTACTGTTCGCAGCAGATAGGGGGAGTAGTTAGTAAATTACAACAAATAGCTATGTTACGACAGTTTTTTCAGAGTCTGTGGCCCATTTAACTAATTGAAACCCCGCTGGTGGAATTCGTTCTTGGCCAACAATCGTTTATTTAGTGGGTTTCATATCTTGACCTATGGTTCACCCTCGAAATTCAACGTTGTCTTCGTTCTGTAACACATGGCGGCAGTGGAATGACATGACATCTTCTAGGAGATATGTGTTGAAATGCTCTAGAATACAGTTCCAAATCACAGTGCTTGGCACCAGTTGGGGGGATTCCGTCAGTGACTCAGGCTTGATAGTGTACGCAGCCACTGCTTGCCTACCATTGAAGCCGATCGGAGGCCAGTTTAAATCTGTCTCTGTCTATGTATTTGGCGAAATAACTAAGTTCCAAGAATATTATAAGTTGACCCCGTGTTATTCATGTGCCCTCAGATGAGGTCCATTCTCAGCTTCAAATATCGTGCCACACTAAATCTTTGGACGATGGTCTTGTTGAAGAGCGGTGCTTGCAGATCACAAAGATACGTTCATTTCATTTACTCAGCTGATTATTCTGTTTTGCAGAGAACTTGACGCACTCTAGCAGAAGTTTCACTGAGAAGACTGATTAATATGAAGCATACGTAACTTTTTTACCTGGCCCATTCACGTAATAATAGTAGCTAAATCGTCGAACGATGAACCCACGTTGTGGTGTTACCTTGGCCGAACATGCTTGGACGTCAACGAGTACAAAACTCTGATACATATCGTAATTAACACAACTTGGTTGTTGGGGTTCCTTACATCGAATTTCAATCACCAACTGCCTGGGTATGTTGTTTGTTAGCGCTAATAATGGAGAACCCATGACTGGTGGAATAATCTAGACTGTCACCTCTGAACAGTATTCGCTAGGGTTCCCCATCAACACGGGGACAGATTAGGCTGTGGTGGTTTTTATCCGGTAGACGAGACACCCAAAGTGGTATAGAAGGCTACTGAAAACAAGCGTATCACAGTAAAATTCACACTAATGCAGTCTGAAGTCGGGGGCTTTACACATACAGACCTGCTGGAAAAGCAGTGTAAAGTGGTAAAATATTCGTGTACTGTCTCCCTGTCTTATGACTCATTATCACCAGTCTGGTAGGTGACCACAAAGTAACTCTTGTGTTTCAGCTGTACCATTTTTCCGGGCAAGTGTCCGAAGGCACATCCTAGTGTCTTCTTGCTCACAAACACTTGCCAATTACGTCCGTACTGTCTGTCCAAAGCACGGCCAATTTCGGCTGCCAGGAGACTATCTTGCATTTTTTCGTTTATGCCTGCATCCAGAATGCTGTAGATTACGTGAGTCAATTTCGTGCGTAACAAATCCTCCACAGGTTCGATGTCAATCCCCTTCAAATCATGGAGTGTCACATGATAAGTTCCACTGATCTCTTGGGACTTGGACTTGGGAAGACTGCGAGTCGCAGACTTGTAGATATCCGCTCGTTCCACACTCGTGGTTCTGGACAAATCCGGTGTGGATTTGAACACATCAAAGCCGTCGCTAACGGAGCGTCTTGAAAGTCGTTCTCTATAAAAAAGAAAAACGGAGGCGCGGTACGAAGCGAAATGTGTGATTGGTGTGATTATAATGCTTCTGGTGAAAAGTAAGGTCAGGTGGGAGAACTGAACAGATAAATGCAAAATCATTCCTCTAGATATCGCCACCTTTTTTGGCGAATTTGTGATGTGCACAGAATTAAAAACAGTGGGATTTTTTTATTGTACCTCCATTTGCATCGGAGTTCTAGATGGCTCAGTGGTTAAGATGCGATCTGGAAGGTCCGTGGTTCGAACCCAATCCTGCTTCTACCGAGGCCCTAATTCTCCCTTCGAGCGACATGGCAGTTAGGCACTGAAAAGTTGTTACATCTAGACGATTATTATTTTTATTACTGTTATTTGTATTGCCCAAACTCACTTTTACTTGGTGTCTACACAACGGTACCATTTTCCATCCCGATCGTAACACTTTTTAAGACCTCCCAGTCATTTTATTGGTGGTATGGTTAAAAGTATCAGGACTGCCGGACAGGAATCCTTATGTCTTTGGATAAATATAGAGACAGCTCTGTCAGACATACGAAAACCGTAAGACAATAACGTGTTCACTTGAACATGTGCTGGACAATAGTGAAAGGCGTGCTACGGATTAGAGTGTGTGCTTAATTGCGGGGAAAGTTTAGTGTGGTCACTGTCTTAGCATTCCATTTGTGGCAAGTCAGCTGCACGTGACTGGCCGCATGAATATCAGCGGGCTATGTGAAGGGTTCGATGATCAGCGCAGCTAGTTTGTCGAACGAGCAAAGCGGAACTACGGCGGTACCCAGCCATATTAGTTTCAATGTCTAGTTAACGTTTTCAAGGGATAAAAGCCAATCCACTGTACCATCCGCTGGGAGCATGTTGTGTTGATATGGGGTCACATGTAGATTTCTGTCGGTTTATATTGAGAGTTTTACTAAGACTTGTTTAAAGAAGTCCCATGATGTCTTCCCATGGGAAAGGTTCAGCCATTTCTGAATAGAAAAAGCTATCGTCTAGAAGGATGACTTCGACAGCTCACAACTGGTTTCACCCTTCTTGGGTTTCATCGGGTTGGCGCAGTGCCCGAGTTTCCGCCAACTTTATGTTCTACTTGAACCTAAATTGGACAGATTTGGAGAAATTCTCCTATTTGCCCACGAATTTCGCTTTTCATTGGGAACCCAACTAAATCCCAGCTGAATTTCTTGTTTACGATGTTCTCGACTGAATGTATTGAATATCATACCCACTGAAACATGAGCCCGCCTGGTGCGGCACATTCAATTGAAGCGGATGATCATAAACGGTAGACTCAGCTGGATTAATTTGAATCTCCTGTCAAAATCAGAATCAGAGTAAACGACTTGTTTCAAACGTTGTAACGCTGCAAATAACAGTTAACGTTGGACGATTAATAGGAGTAGACTACACCTGTTCGATGAATCCAAAAGAAGTGAGGCAGCGTTTCGGTCGTCGGTCAGTTTTCATCAATCGTATCCATACTACACGGTTCACCGCTTTGAAAAATTGACGGTAACCGAAGGTGACGTTTTAACGAGGTGAAAATTTGTGAGAAACTTATTGAACCTAGTCCCATGTGTTGTTTAACAAAATTAATTGTCACATTGCAGTATTTCACAGAAAACGTTAGTGCACATGGACTAGTTTCATGGCTCATGACATTTTGAAGCATGCGAACGGGGACTGACGTAAATCCCTCCAAGCAGTCATGTGGCTAGCAGTGTGTCGAACCCATGGTGGCTTTGCCCAGTGTGTTGTTTGTTGGTCTGTTCGCCGAGCTTAACAGTTGAGTTTCAAACGTTCCGTCATCAGCCGAGGTGATACCCAGCCGCACATTCACAGTATCTTTTCTATTTGTACCAGGGTGTTTGCGATCAAACTTACAGGCTAAGAAATTAGTTTGTAATGAGTTTGATATTCTACAACCTGCTGCATTCATTGCGTTAAAACACATAATATTTCCTACAACTTAAGTCCCATGGATCTGTCCGGCTTACGAGCGGATCCAACTCTTTGTAATCTTTCCTTCCCACGTGAAAGAAACAAAGTTGCCCAAAATCAATCGTTTAAGTTTTCTTACTGCATTCACTTTACCGATTTGCCTCGGTTTTCCTCATCCTTATTACTGCAATGAACGGTTGGACGCCTGTGAGCCTTACTGAAACACTATGCTTGTAAGACCACGAGTGATTAGGTGGTATGAAGATATGACCTCAGTCTCCTGAAGGACGGGTGCTTCCAAACTGTCCTTTCCTCTTGAGTAAATCATCTCTCATAAACCGGTCATACTGACCAGGTCAGCTTGATTTGACCGATTACCATCGTCTCACAAGAACATTACGTATCATACACAAAATCCACAGTCATTGTCCTACTCAAAATGTAATGTCTGTCGGATCACGCCGTACTATACCTTAGCTTATCTTCGCGGAGTAGAACAACAAGTTCAAAATGCCATAGCCAAACGTGTAGCTCCAGTACAACTATTCGGAAAAGTAAGAAAGTTGGTGCACTGTAGTTTTTCCAACACCCACCGTAGCAGGAATGGCGAGCTGTTTTCGAACGAAAACTAGGAACTTGCTCATTAATACAATCATTGGTGCTATGACACAGCCAGCAGCACTGAAACACGCAATTTTGTGACCAAAACAACCTACTTGGTCGACAAATGAATGATATCGAGGATGTGGTTATTTGATAATTTTTGATAATTCAAACAGTCACCACAGGAATATCGTGTTCTCTTGTCTCTTATCATGGTACTTACTGTGGTACAATGCAACACGTTTACTGTAATTTTTCACCTGAGTTTCGTAAAGTGATCCCCAAATCAGCAGACGATAACATCTATTATCTGTGTTCGTGGAATGTTAGCACATATGTTGGGGTTCTGCAGCAAAACCACGTCCCATGCTGCCTTGTTCCCCTCTTCAGCAATCTCACCGGTGTAGGACTGTTGGATTGGACGCAGGGTGCGGGACGAGATCCCGTTGGCATCCAATTAACTAACCTCAATCATACGAATCGTGAAGCTGTAACCACCAATCAGTTCTCGCTTGACATAACCTTCAAATGGGCTGAGTCATGCCACTACACCTACGTTGCTAAATATGTGAGGCTACAGACTAGACGTTTATTCTTTCAGCGAATTTAATTTGAACAGTTGGGCGTAGTTTAGTTCACCTTTGAATTGAGTATAATATTTTTTGTTGCTAGTTGATGGAAATAAGACCAAAAGGCTCCTTCCAAGTGACCTAAAACACCAGTGAAAAGACCCACTCCATCCAGGTCAGGTCCAGGACAAATAAGTGACGATAAACAGCATCCTTGCGTTAGCTGGTTTAGGCGGGTGTTACTATCCAAAAGTCATTTGAGAAAAGGCTCCGTTACACTCCAGGAAGATCTCGATTTCTCAGAGAAAATCTTTGGGTTTTTAGAAGAATACAAACAACAATAATGACTGCCGCTCTTAGCTCTGCATTGGTTGCTCTGTTACTCTTTCCTATGGTTTGTCCATCTTCTGACAGGTTCTGGAGTGTTTGGCTCCAATCGACCGTTGTTTATTTGAAGCGTCTTGACTGTCTTAATTGTATTGCTGATTGGATAATTATGGTCTCTGACGATGGCCATTGATTGTGTACTGCGGACCATTCTGGTGATTAGTCGGAGTTTGCAATGCGTGGCTGCCACCATAAGTTTTGCGTCCCTTTCTGCACCACGATGAAAGTATTCTGAAGTAATACCGAGAACTCGTGACCATCTCATCTTGGCTAAGTTGCTTACCACTGTAAGGACTTCGAAAAAACATTCGAATACGTCCTCGCTACTGGTGATCCTAATTCGGGAAGACTGAAATCGTATAACTCTCGCAAATGTTGTGGTTAACTATAGGGTCTTGTTAGGGATGATGTGAACAAATAAAGAGTCATTAGAACGAAAGAGTCCTTTTTTGCTAGTAGGCCACGTACTGCTAATCTGTTGAGTTTTCCTCGTGTGGATCCGAATTCCATATGATTCGCTATTCCTCAGTTCGTTTGGCGTTTTTTAGCTGAAAATTACGATCCCACCACTGTCGTTTGAACAACCATTCTCCAGTCCTAATTCAGTCATTCTGATGAGTCCATCAAAGATATACTTAATTTACTTACTTTCAAAACAATTGAAGAATATGTGCCTGTCGTTATATTTAAAGCGTATGCAACGGTAACATTCTATAAGTTCGAACATCTGGTAACTGGCACGCTCGGGATCCTGCAAAAACAATTGACTGTTGGGTTCAGAGCTCAGCTCAACACAAACACGGTCACCAACCCAAACTTTTGAATAAATTCAAGTAAAATTACGCTTATTGACGATTGAAGAGCCCAGATGTGAGCGGTAAGGTGGTTAGGGTGTAGGATTTAGCCCATACCATATTAGACCAAACAGTTGCTACATCGGACAAGATGTGGTGGTAAGCAATATTCAAGCAAACAATCCTTAGAGGAGACAGCAAACGGGCACTGCCGGTTGGGCTAAGTCGACTCATTTGGCGCAATCTATAGCCTCGAGGATTGTGAACAGACGAACGTGAGCCTCAAACAAACACTTATTGGGGGGTTTCTGTGGCCTAGGTTCATTAAGTGCACTTCCGTACTGCAGCGCAACAGTCAAATACCAGTACGCCATAGCCTGTTGTTACGGATAAGGACATCCCAGAGACAATAAGAATACTGTGTCCAGTGGCAGATTCAGTGGCACGTACAGATTCACACTGTACGTGCGTTGCAGTGCGGACTGTTATGTGGGGGTGGGGAAAATTCTGTCCATATTTAAACTGGTTTATTGATTGCACGTCAACCATTAGTCCTCTTGGTAAAATACGACAAAGTTGAATTTGAACTAAAAATGAATTTTCAGCAGACAAGCAGGCGCGCCACCCGTAAGAAAGTCTGAAAAATTATTGATTTATGGGAAAAAACTATCCCAGTTTCCTTCATTTTTCAATGGGCGTTGTTGTTTGGGTTCAACAGCACACTAACGTTGGAGAACGGTCTTTGGTTAGTTTGTAAATCTGATGGAAGTACTCCTAAACCAGGTTGAACGCTGGCACTCGGAAGATTGTTTCCCGTGGCTTTCGTCAACCTCTAAAGCCAATAAAGAACACGGCCATGTGGAAAAAAGAGCACTGGATGTATTTATTTTATCTGGAAGGTGGCTGACAGGAAGAACAACCATCGGGTCATCACTATCGAGTTGCAGGTTCTATACTTTCCAATGTTTCTACAAGGTTTATCTATTTGTTGAAAGCCAGGAATATCATGCAGAGAAAGGTTCTAGCGTCTTCTAGCTCATTGTAAGATATCCGAAAGCGAAATATTTAAATATAGTTTAAGAAAACCCTTTATTAACATGAAAAGTCCGTTGCAGTTGAAAAACAATTGTGGCACGGATGCTCAACGCCCACATGGCTGTTGTCTACTTGCTAAACAATTTTGGCTAGGTTCTTCCGGGAGGAAGTATGTATTTCTCGCCCATAAATACCAGTGTAACGGTGGATACTACTGATGAGCCATGTGAGTAGTACGTCTTCTTGTAAATCCGCTTTGCGTCTCTTGAAGGGTGAGGTCTTTTACGGAATTGGCGGAGTCTCTTTGTAGCATTTGCCTGGATTTGAATAACAGTCAATGAATATCCAGAAAACTTCAGGAAGACGCGTTCAAGGAGAAGGTGGATATTCAGTTTTGTAAAGGAGATGCATATGAGAGTTTTGCTCCCCTGTTCAATAGTCTGTAACTGTTAAGTTGGTGTTCTCAAACAGACAACTCCGCAGCGAAAGCCTTCTTCTTTTCACCAGTAGATGTCCAAAATAGACTGTTTTTCTCAGCATTATTGTGTTACTTAAGATTAGACAACAGACCCATGCTCTCTAACCTCAGACAGGACTGAAAGTGGATTTTTAGTGGTGCCCTATGAACTGAATGGTCATTCCGATGTCAGTCCTATTCCTACTCTGACAATCGCCCCGATCGGCTACCGGAGGTGAGTTGTTGTAACTGCCGTCATGAAGAGACTGGACTTTACGGTGATGTGACGGTGTGTGTACCTCCGAGACCCAGTTGAGTTATACTGGGTGGTGTCCGTTCGACATTCGCAGAGTCTGTCATGTCAGTTTGGTGGATGGTTAGGGGTATGATCTACACACACTTTCCTGATCCTTCTCATTGGGGGTTGGAACATGTGTGGTGACTTGTTCTATAGAAATGGTAATGCACTTACATTTCCCACTAAATACCGCTGGCTTGCGGTCAGGCTTTTTAGCCAGAAGCTTTGTTTGATGACCCTAATTGTCATCCTGTCTGGGTGTGGGTGCCCTGACACTTATAACTAACAACACTCTTATGCCACATCGGCCGTCGCATGGTGTTATCAGCCGGGTCACCTTAGTTGATGCATACAGCATGATGGGTAAGTGAATCCATGCTACTGTAGGCACCACCCTTTTTACAATTTCATTCCTCCCCCTTCTACTCTATCCCACCTGAATTTGAATACTCTCTCAGCAGATCAAAGGAATAAAACTGACCCTTTCGCTCACCATGCATCACACTCAGCTGCGTCTTTTGTACGCCACTTTCAGTAACAATCATAAACAGTTTGAGATCTGTTGGTAGTGTGAGGAGATTTGAGTTTTTGTGGAGCTTTCGTTTTGTAAGTGAAGCTAATCTATGCTAAAAGGATTACTTTTTAGCATACACTTTTTTTTTACTTTTTTTCACACACTTTCACACACTTTTTCAGCCGTGGATGTGCCAGAAGTTTCTGAACCTAATACGACCCATATACTCACGTACTTCTGGATATGTGCTAGTATATGGTTTGCTCCCCAAATGCTTCCATACAAAAAATGCTGTCCTACAAAGATACTCAGTCTCACTGCTCTTGTTCAACTTCGTCATTGAGAAAATAATGCGGGAACACTGGAACGTATTCAAGATCCCGGTATGAAGCCGAACATTGTTCTAAATAGTTAATTAGGAATATCGTCTATTACGACCACATTACCAACAGCTTTACGCATGGGCATATTATTTCCGGTGGTTTATTCGTACAATTGGTTTAGGCTGCAAATTCTTAACACAGCCTGCAGTGAAATAATTTGCTTCTGAAAAGTGCCTACTCACCATTCTTCAGTAGTTTGCACAATCTGGTTGAACACAATTTCCGTGGATAAACCATTGGATTGGACTAAGTGGCTCAAGTTATGTCCTTCTTCTGAGGCTTTCGTGTGATCAAAACTAACGGAAATACAGAAGGCTTTGAGCTCGTGATATTGTCGCTAGGCTAGGTGCATGCTGCCATTTCGGTTACAGAGCCCCGACTAGTTTGCAGTGCTGTTGTATGTCGTAGTGCCGCTCACTCTATCTGAGCCGATGATACCACTCTGCAACGCTGTTAGGCTCCTCACACTTGTGATTTGTTCACAATAATATGAGTATTGCCTCAACTGTGGCCTCCATTTACTGATGTGCTGTCCATAGATAGTGGAACGGTAATTCGGCGCAAATGAACTCCTAAGCTGATCCACCGTCTACAGTGAACTGTTACACTGAACATTATGAGTTATCCACTCCCTGTACTGCTGGGGCTGGTCCCAGTAAATCAGTTTGAAGCATCTATCTATCCGCACCAATATAAATGGACCTCAGGCAGTGATTGACCATGGAACAACTGAAAACCACCGGCTGCAGTTGCTCATTTCTAACAAAAATGATAAACGAAATGTGTGGACCATTTCAGGTTACACGCGGCCCGAAGCCTTCGAGCATTATCCATTACAGGCAGAAAATGTCTCATCATTTGCTCTAAATATCCAAGCGGCGCTTTATATAGTACCTACGGATTTTGTGAGACGTGTCATCTACCTACTTATAGGATCTGTGTCATCCTACGTCTACGTACAACGTGAGTAGTTTACTTTCTGTATTTGCAAACATTCTGCACCATTTTAGTCTTATTTCACTACGTCCGCACTGTGAAACTGTAATAAGTATCCGTGATCAGAAGTTTCAGAACCTTCACAAGGTTATCGAAAATCTATTCTACTTCAGTGAGATTTCTCTGTAGTGAAGCAGTAGTTTTGAACTATTTATATAGATGGTATGTAACTTCAGAGGCCATCGGGTGGTAAAAGTCCCGGGAGTTAGCCGAATTTTCACTCTTGATCGCGCATACTCCTATCAGTCTTTCCGAATTTTCAATCAATTTGATATAATAGATACTACATGTATCTTGCAGATCTTGTAACAGGCTTTTGAATAAAACTTGTTTCATTACACGTGTAAAAACCAAGGGCAAGCATAACCAAAGTTGATGCTAATCGTGGTCAATCCAAGTCCCCATCAAAGCGGTGACTAACTTCAATGGACTGAAAATACCTTTCCCCGAAGTTTTTCCTTCCATAAAAAATCACACCTATCACTCTTTAAAGTTCTGCTCAAAGTATACTCTTCTTGAACAGAAGAAAGCACATTGGGATGGTGAGAGGCCAATGGCAATGTTTAGTAAAAGATGGAAATAATACCCAGTATTAGCAAGTGGTGACGTTGCTGGCTCGCATTGGGAATGGCATTACTGGGCCGCACTTACAAGTAGATGCATTCGTGGACAAGAAGGCTCAACACAAGGCGTTAAAAAAAGCAAGCAACACTTACAAGTGGATGCATTCGTGGACAAGAAGCCTCAACACAAGGCGTTAAAAAAAGCAAGCAAACTATCTGGTGGTTTATGCTGACGACCAACATGCAGGGACATCTAACTCAACTCACTTGTAATACTTCGGTGGCGGAACACCCAAGGTGCGACTCACATCGTCAATAGTGATTACTCCCTTGTCCTGTGCATCAAACAGTTTGAACCAAGTCTGAAAGGAAAGTACCACCGAATTACTTTGTAATGCTGCATTTGTGGATTTAACACAAAAAAAAACAGAATTCACATCGAATCTGTTGGCAAATAATGTAACTTAAAGGAAGAAACCGGAAACTCTCCTTATAACGAACTCGTGACCGTCCGCAAACATCCTTCGTTAGGCCTGGAGGCAATAACGGAGAAAGTTACCTTTTCGCCAGTACTCAGTGTTTTATAGAAAAAATTCCAATTTACTTCTTCCCATCGCTGTATTATGTTGATATCACAGAAGGCGATAGAGAGTGACAACTTACTTCCAATCCGAAGAAGAAATTTGTGAAATGACGCAAATGAGTCGAATTATCAAGAAGGCAGCCCGAGTTAAGAAGTGTTGGGACAAATGGTGGTGACTACTACTCAAAGTGTCTTTCAAGAATTGCGTCTGGTGCATACTCTTACCCAAAATGTGTTGGCTATTATCTACGTCCTTGGTATACTCTACACAGAATGTTTCTTTGGGATTCCGTTTGTTGGATCATCAAGACAGCTCGGGAAGTTTTGTGTGCATGAAAAATACCACCCCCAATAGCAAATTTGGCCATACTTTACCCTTAATGTACTGATATTTGGTGGTGGGCACTTTGGAATGACTACACGAAAAGATGTGTATTAAAAGATAAGCTTCAGTGTTAGTACCATGCATATTCCCGAGCTGCCCATTTTCCTAAAGTGCGACGATCTTTTGAGCTCATGTTTATTATGAGACAGCTAGAGCTGGAGACTCATGGAGTCCGATTTGGTCGATAGCGCATTGATCTGGCTCCGCACAACGAGGACCACACTGGCTGCCTGAGACAACAGTACGAAGATATTCAATAAATTTTCTTTTTTGGATACTGAAAAACCCGCTGAGAGCCCACTACCAGTTTTGTCCTTCTTGAGGCTCATCAGATAGGCGTACGTTCCGAGGGCTGAGAGTAAATCGCTGGCTTAAACAACATGCCGATCCTTCTCGGAAAAAGTACTTTCTCTGTGGCTGATTTAACGACAAAAATTTGTGAATAAAAGGGGTTGTCTCTTTGGTAAAATGTTCCTTTTGGCCTTTCTGATGGGTCCCCATAAGAGCAGAAACGACAGTGGACTCTCCAAAAATTTTCATCCACCATATATGTGATACCGTATCAGGAACAAAGCTTCGATAAATGATTATCGTTCTAAGTGGAAAGTGTAGCGGCTTCTGTGCAGCGAACTCAGCTGGAAAAAGTATACACGCGAGAGATTAATTGGAGTCACTCCCTTAGTGCCATTTTTATTTGCTTATTATTGTTCCTTCTAATAAAGAGCTACCTAGTGTCACCGAGGAAAGGATCTGAAATAAGTGGTATTGCGTCTTCCCAGTAATGTGTATATAGAACTTCAATATGTTATGACCAGCAAGACTGATTCCATCCAAAACTTGTTGGAAAATATTTTATTTTTGTAATTTTAAGTTTTTAATTTGATTTAAAATATTTCATATGTGCGCTGTCTTATATTTATATTTATTTATGTTACGTGGTGGATATTTATATATCCTTGTGTTTATTATTTATGATATTTGTTATAATAATATAATAAAACTGAATTTTATTATATTTAATATTTTTATTATTTTGTGTTCTATGTACGTATTTTCGTACTTTCATTTCATTTCATATTTCTCGAGGACTATGTCTAACCGTGGGGTCGGTTAATGAATGACCTTCATCTGTATCTAACCTGCCAGTCGACAATGGTCAGACCACTGGACGTGTGAGCACAGTAGGAAACCATAGATTGTTTTTACTGAATTAAATGCAGTACTGCGCGCAAGCTGATGTAAATTCGAGGGGATAAGAACGGCGGGTGAACGTACGCGGTATCAGCCGGCCTAGACGTAGTGGAACAACACTAAGCAACGGCACCAGTCACCTGTTTATCATCAAGGTACCGGCGTCATGCGTCAACTCCTTTAATTTTCAGCGTAATACTGCACCTACCTCAGTGTATTACCATGCAAGCTTTACCAGGATGATCCCATTAGGGCACCATCAAGGTGATAACGGATAATTTAGCGGTATTCCACTAGCCCTACCCAATGGTTATTCCAGCCTGAGTATGACAACGTCCGGCGGAATCGAAAACATTGTGGCCCACAATCAAGTACGCAGTTTAGGCAAATCGAGATGCATGACATCGGATCGCATTGCGGGACAACCGCCACATGAATATTTGTAGAACAGTTTTCAAGGCCGAAGAAGATTCACACTACTATAAAGAGACAGAACTAAGTGAGTTTGAGTAGCATTAATTGTGATTCTAGTTCATTTGAAAATCTACTACTGGACAGGTGCCTCTGGACAAAGGTCACACATGCCGACATAAGAAGATCCGACAGTTTTCGACACGCTGGTGAACGAATTGCAACGAAAGTAGCAAAGCAGCACCAGTACACTGATATACCTGTTCAACATGTGGGTCTATCTGTGTGAGCAAAGTCGACCTCTTGAGGCACCAGAGTTTCAATGCTGTACGAGTCACAAAACATCAACAACAAAACCAGGGTGATTTAGTCCTATTTCTTAACAGATGAGGCCGTGCCCCTACTGCACCTGTACGGCCTGTCTATCCACTATCAGTGGAACGGACCGTGATGTTGTACCGGGACATGCGGTACTATACTGGAACTAAAAGGACATGAGGGTTGTTAGCAGTACCCTATCGTTTGTGACATCCTTGTGCTTAGGATAGATGACGGACCTTAACAGAAATCTGTGAGCCCTCTCGCCGATTTTTCTCTTCGTCCTTACATTGGATTTACCGGTTCACCTCAGGGAGTCCAGTTGGCTCTGATGAAGCCTTTTATGTTAGCACATCGACATCGCTCACCAAAAATTGGATATAGGTTTTTCCTTATTGGCTTTCATGATGAATTAGTTTGCAGCCCACTACAAGGAGACTAACAGACACCTGGTCAGCTGCTCTAATTAACTGCATCACTGAAATTCTCCCGCGACCTGCTTACCCGAAATGGCCAGTAATTTGAAATTAACAGACTGAAATATACAAGTAAACATCCAGCCTGCCGTCCGTTTAATCGTTTCAACCCAGGATACTGCACGTTTTCTCGTCGTGCCGTCTTACGGTTTTATGTCGTTTGAGGTCATATTTTCACAAAATACATATCCTACATGATTTAAAACCACAGTGCAGTCATCGGCCCTCTTGAGATTGAACATTGTGCTCATTGATTCTCCTAAAAATGGTAGGAGTTGACCTCAGATATCTAGTTACATCGGCTTCTGATGAGCTGATGGAACCTGAGTGCCTATCGATTGCCTATTCATCGTCTTTTGGAGCCGGGTTGTTTTTCGTAAGCACTCGCTCATTGAACCGTGGTTAGTCATTGTTCACTTTCTATGACATAAATGGTCAGTGCACTCGATTACCACAAGCTAAATTCAACGGCAAATCAAACACTCACGACGCATCGATTAACGGGGCTTTCATGCGAGAAAAGGCAATGTAATTTACACTGTGTCGACACACTATCCAGGTACGATGTGACCCTAAACAGCAAGAGCATTTGGTTAGTACAGCTAGAAAGAACACGGTAACCTAATGCGAAGCAATCGATTGCTCGTTGCAGTGAACAAGGTTCAGTTTGCTCCAAGCCTTGCAATCCAAAAATACAACATGTTCGGCGTGACAACACTGGAGTCCTTCAGTTAAGTGGCCTGTTAAACCACATGGCCAGGTGTATGTTCGAATCCCGGTAAGATGGTATAAACCACATTAATGTGCATACCATTAATGAATAACAGGCACACATTTTGATGAATAGTGTGTGCGGAGGCGTCTAGTGCTTTACTTATTTCCGACGGACAACTTCTTATCAGGTGCCAGGCAAACGACTCTACATATGTAAATAAGGCTAATCTGAGTAAGCTGGGTAAGAACATGATAAACGAGAGTTTCACCTGGGTTCCAGGTGCGTCTCCGGTCAAAACTAAATTGGTATGTAGATGAGTTTATAAGTGAGGCTGATCTTGTTTTTTGGTCACTAAAATCGTCCAGACAACCGGCGTCGCCTGAATAAACCATCATTGGAAAAGTTCACGTCGAAGCCATTTCGAAGGATATCACGTTCACCTGAACTCCGGGCCAGTGATGGGCTCTACTCAGCAACAAACACGGAGTGCAGTGGGTATCTGTATCTGAACAGGTTTTACCAGTTCTGCTAATAACCTAGAGATCACTCAGAACTGGAGTATGCTGCAGAAAATGTCTTTGTTTCTCAGGCAGAAAGCTGATGAGATCATGGTCATCTTCAGTGTGACGGTATAGCATACCAGTAAGAAACGAACACTTGCAGCCCCAACCTTGTTCCATTTTGATGAACCGCACTCAGCCACGGAGCCTTATTGGTCGGATAACTCATGCTAAGCAGAACAAACAAAATAGGAAATATCAACTGGCTGACAGTATCTCTTTAGTGCTACGTGCTCAACCAAACAATGTTGGTAGCGGATGGACCTCTGTAGTGTCCAGCACACATCAACCGGGTAAGCTCAAATATGAAGACTAAGGGTGGGAAAAGTCAACAGAGCTGAGCTGGACCAAAGTGATTGAGGATTTTACCATAGTAGAAACAGTCAGTACTACCTGAAACACTGGGTGTAAACTGGATTCGTAAATTAAGTATATAAGATGCCATTGAACACAGGATTAGAACGTTTGGCATAAGTAGGTAAAGATTTCCGGTGGTTGGGTGGTGGGTGCCTAAGACCCATCTGGGATTTAGATGATTATATCGATTTGGAGGGCATTCCACACATGAAAGAACCCTCTAACCTCCCTGTCTAAGAGAAAGACACCAAATACATACACATTGTATACATATATGCATATTCATATTAATGGAAACCTTAATCTGTTGTACCTTTTATTGAGTTTTTCGGCGCTATTAAGCTGATACTGTCTTGGTGGTTAAACGGTGAAAAATAGTTTCAACTCTCAAGTAGACTTCAGCGTAACACTGGGGACTTATCTGGATACGATAACTTTCTCTAATTTGCAACTCCGCAGGCTGGTAGAAGATGCAAAATGACCATGTAACAGCAAATAAGAGACAACCTGTCTTACGCTAGTATCAATATTTAGTCGAGTAAGAGCTATCGGAATCGCAGGGACTTAGACATTGTCTGAGAGTAGATAACCGCTAGGTTTAACCGAGCATTCGGCCCACTTATTAAAGCTGGAGAAACTCAGTTGTCATTTCAAAAGAGACGAGAAAATGAGACTTCGCCCCAAGATTTTTTAAATGTCTAGCACTAGAGCCGCATTCCGGTAGTTGTGTATCGAGAGATTCGTCTCCGGTTGCTGGCACCAGAGAGAGCGAGCATAGAATCCGGAGGATAAGGACAGCATTATTGTGCATAAAGGGCAATCAGCCAAGAGTCAGAGCACAATATGTCAATGTAAAAACTACCAAGGAACACAGGTGTGTATCAGGAAGCAGGGAACAATTTGACGATAGCAGGACATGTGTTGTACATATTGAGTATCAGATAATTGGATTACCACGTACAGCATAGATATTGATTGCCAGATGCAGAGTGACAAGCATCTGATTTCGAGCAGAACAAAAGGTGGGTTTTAACGGTCGTGTTTCATCCAACACAGTTCACATTGGATTTCTATGGGCTTATTCCAGACAGAACTAGCATAAAGACTTTTCATTGAGTTTTGCCGTTCAGGAAAACGATCAAACCAGAATTCTGGAGGGGATTTTCAATTGACTCGCTTGGAACAGAGTGAATGATCGGTGGGCCTTGTGAACACGACATCAGGAAAATATCGAAGAATTAATGCAGCACTGCCGATTCCAGAGGGCGTTTTTTCGGAGAACGACTGCTTTTGAGACAAAAGTCGGATGCTTAGATCCAAAATTTGTTTGAGCCGCGAAATACGCCTAAACCTAGAGTGATACTTTCATGGATCAAATTGCATGGTTACCCAGATAAAAAGATGCCTTCTTCACATATGTGAAAACACTGATAGAAGCAACGGATTGTCTACTTAGTTAAATACAAAGTGGACACCCTGATGGTCGAAAACCGATGAGATTGACGCCACCCAACATCACTGCAAGAATGAAGTGACACACCTCCAAATTGGACTTTCAGAAGTAGAAATGATTAAGCTGAATCTCCCGTTTGTGATGTTTTCAGGCAACTGAATGTGCTGCACCAGGCCGCCTCATGTTCCAGTTGCTACGATATTCGAGTTATCGCGATACATGTATATACGTAGTACGCTAGTCATAAGGTTGCTGAAAATTCTTCGACAGCCCACGACCGGTTTCGCCCTTCTTGGGGCTCATCAGGTAGGCGCAGTCCCCGAGTTTCCATCAACCTTATGTTCTACTTGAACCCAAATTGGACTGATTTCGATAAATACACTGGGTTCCAGGTGAGTCTCTCGCAAAAACCAAATTGATATGCAAATGAGTGTATTTCTCGAAAACAGTCCAATTTGGGTTACTCTCTTCGCGAGAGAGTTCCCCTCAGCCGATACCTGGACGATGGAAACAACTTAAGGCATTTCACTTAATCCCGCCATGGAGAGAGACTATACCTATAGCACACCTATATACAATCTCTACCGGAGGAACAAGTTGAAGAAAAAGTTCTTGATTCGAATTGTTAGCCTGAGCAAAATGCTTCGGTACACAAACAGGATATACTCCCTACTCATAAAGAACCGAGTAGACAAAAATAAAGCAAATGATGTCCGAGCAAATGATAAGCTAAACTACTCTTATCCCACAGTAAATCCCGTCCATGTGGTATAGGATAGCGTACACAATCAGTTGTCAGTTACGGTAAAGCAGTTGACAAGATTAAATTTATAGAAGACTTTAATAGAGGGTTAATTACATGATGCCTCTAATTCCACGAAATTTTCAAATTTTTTTACTCGATCAACTTATTTAACTACATTCAAGCAGAGCTTTTCATGTATGTAGTTCCAGAAAAAGTCGGGCGCGAAATGAACTGCATTAGCTACCTGCCACTTATTAGTTTGATGAGCAGTTCTTGATAGCCTATCACCGGTATCACCCGTTCGGGACATTATTCCTGAATTTTCACAAATACTTCGCATTTGGAAACCATTTTTCAGAAGTGTAGGGTTGAGATACTTGTTTAAAAGCTAAGAGAATGAACGCGTGGGACTCAGAATTGACTGCCTTGAGCCCCACTTTTATGAGCATTTTAGACGAAAGTGCTGCGCAAAGAAACCTTGGCGAATATTCGAAATTATGCTGATAATAAGGTTGATGAAAACCCACTAGCACTGTCATCCTTTAGGAGTTCAATGACTGGACCTAACCTCAGATTTCTACTAATCATATCTTGCGCTTGGGCGAGATGGCGCAAGTGGTTGGAGCGCGAATTTACTGACCGGAAGGTCCGTGGTTCGAACCCTGCCTCTGCCTCTCGACTTCCCCTGTCTAGGCTTGGGCAACCTAGCAGTATCCCAGCCCTTGTGCTTCCCTCGGGTGGCATGGCAGCTAGTCACTGCAAGGGTGTTACAGCTGAGCGATTTTTTATATCTTCTTGAAAGTTCTTGAATCTCTGCTATGAGCGGGTTTCGCTTTAGTGCGTTGAATTTAGTGGTTGACTCCATATGTGATACGAAACCTGGGAATCTCACGTCAACAGCAAAGAAACTTTGAACAACTTATGCACTCATTTGCATACCATCTTGGTTTCGACCGGAGACTCACCTGCAACCCAGCTGAATCTCCCGCTTATGATGTCCTAAGCTAACTGTGTTGTATCAGGCTGCCATATGTTTCAGAAGGTACCATATTCGAAATGTATTGTATAGGCGTAATACACTATTCATAGGGTTCCTGAAAACTGTTCGACAGCCCACGACCGGTTTCACCCGTACGGCACATCTACTTAATTAAGAAAGGTGAACAACCGCCAGGGGTGGCCGATCTCAAAAAGAATGTTGAATTTTCAGTTGACTCTGAGGCGAAGTTTTTCCCTTGAAGTCACGGCATTCCTACCACGAGGAATTACATATGGTTTTTAGGCAAAAATCGAGCTGGTATGGTCGATCTGACAATGGACGCATGCTTCACACACTTTCAGTTCGTATGACAACCGAAGACCTCTATCCACCAAAGGATATACGTCATGTACACAAAGTGAGCTATTCAAACACGCACAATGATTCCCTGAAGACTGTTTAAAGGACGGTTTCGTAGCTGGTCAAGGTGCAGGGAAATCATGGAACCCAGATTGTTTTACGAAAAGTCTACGGTCCATTTAGGCCGAATAAGCAGGTTTGTAATGCATATAGCTTTTCAGCTACCCATCATTGGAAATCCGGCTCAGATATATTATAGTACCTAGCCCATTTGAGGAATATTTGTGAAGAATTGCCGAACTAAAGGAAGTTTTCAGATACTCTTATTGAAATGGTGAACCATTAAAGTAAAAATATATATTGACTTGTATAACGTCTTTCGTCATCGACTTATTCGTATCATACAAACATTACGTGCGGAAATCACATTAAGCAATATCCTGCATCATCAGGTGCCGGCGAAAATTTAGGTAAGCGTATAAGTTCCGCAACGGGAAACATAAAGCAGATTCAAAAATAAATATGGTAACATTGTCTGTCTTTCACTTCTTGCCCGATGTGGAAGAAAGTCAGCACTGCATCACCAAATACAAAGTTAAAGTACGTACCCTCAAAGATTGCACCATCTGTAAAACTTTTGCGAGGCTGTCAGCGTCCAGATGAAGGCTTAGGTTTCAAATGAATCTGAGTAACCCCGCTGAAAACAATCTACCGAGAAGATACGTCAAATAAAGTCCGCCGCAGGTTTCCGACTGTGAAACATGTACGTGTGGTCTTTA
Organism: Clonorchis sinensis; assembly: GCA_003604175.2. NCBI lineage: Eukaryota > Metazoa > Platyhelminthes > Trematoda > Opisthorchiida > Opisthorchiidae > Clonorchis > Clonorchis sinensis. Next base: position 183,677,675 of record CM030369.1, on the reverse strand, counting down.
GCCAGACAAAGTATTCTTGATCATAATGTATTTTGTATTGTTCTCGGGGTGCACCTGGATACAAATGTCGGCATCGCTGTCAGCTCACACCAAGATCCGATTGTTGTTCGCCCATGTATCTGCTGAAATTCCTTCATCAAGGCCGTATTAACACTGACTATAAGTTTGCAAGTGCGTTCAAAGTTCCACTCTCATCTAACCATGAGAGTTCTTATTTGTTTCTCATCGACTAGTAACAGCCGTAATCAAGATGTTGAACATCAGGCACACAGAAGACCTGGGAACTCAATAATTCGAAAAGTAAAGTGGACAAATGGGAAAACCTGAAGGTCAGCAAGGCATGCTGCCAAAGGAAGTTTTGTTGAATAAACAGAGGTTGAGTTGTGGAATTCCGTCTGGACTAGAGATGATTTAGTAACTTTCACAAGGCAGCGATGTTTTAATCGCTTTCTGATTAACACGTAAACAAAGACCGGTAGTAAGTCAATTTTTGCGTCGGAAGCATCATAAATACTCATTTGGCTGACGTCGTAGACAGATTTGCTGGCCGAAAGTGGTACAACCACTGGACATCTGTTCATTGTTGGTAAACCACAGGCTATGTGATCACTACCGAATGTGGTGTTGTGTGTAGGCCACTGATGCCAGGTTAAACCCAGTGGACTATGATTTGTTTGTCTAGAGCTGCTAGTCGCTCAAAGTGTTGCAAAATTCATCTAAAGCCGACTGAACTATAGATAAATTTGTCTACTTTCCTCATGACAGACCGTCTCCCTAGAGCGAGCGCTTGCAGTTCACGCCAAAGTTGTTCTTTCCTGCGAGCAACGTTGTAAGTACAACATTGAAGTCAGAATAAACCGAAACAAAACTGGCTTCCTCGATTCGGGAAATGCAGTACGTATTCAGCGGAAGTAAGCATTCTTCTCTAGTATTTTTATGTTAACTACTCTACTGAACTGCAAGGCATGACAGATAGTGGTATCCTATAGATCTGTTCGGTGGATTGAGATGCACTTGAACACAAGGTTTGACAAATTTCGTCTAAAGGAAAGACAGATAAACCATGCGGCACTAGTGTTGCAAACAGAGTTTGAGTTTTGACGGTGACATGGAAGTCTTTAGATAACAATGCAGAATTGATTTTTACAAGTTCATAGTTTATGTGAAAAAGTATCACGGGATGTGAGGCGCTTAGTATTTAGAAAATAGAAAACAATAGAAACACGTCCTAGATCTCACTTAAGTGGTACAAAAGGAAGAAAACTGGACAAAACATGATTTCTGTAAATGGCCTTCTTATTTAATACATCCCAGACTTTAATGACGCTAGTAAGAATTCAATGTTTAATGAACTGAGGCCAATAACAGACAGGTTTATGGACTATGAACCACTGTTTTCCATCAATCTGTCTGATTCTGACGTCCTCCATTTGGCTGCATGAATGACAGACCGATATGCTATCTCACGCATGCTTCATGAATACCCATGAATTTGTTAGCCGTTGTACTAGATTTCGAAGTAGCACCGGCCCTTGTGCTTCCTTCGGGTGGCTTGGCTGATAGGCACCGAAAGGGTGCTACAGCTGAAAGATTTTTTTAATGGATAAACTACCGGAATGCAGTGAAATACCAATACCAAACCAATTTGGTTTGTGCAGGAGAATCACCTGTAATCAAGCTGAATTTCTCGTCTACGATTTTTTTTGTCGGAAGGCATGTTCAAACAAAAAAGAAGTTATCAGATGACAGATGAGTTAATTAGGTTTAAAAACTCAGAGCCCGAACTGCGGCATTTTGGGCCATTTAACTTGTTCTCCCGCAGAAATCGTTTAGAAAGGAATTTTTACAGTTTGTTCCAGAGGGATTTGGTCGGGACTCATGGAAAAATGACGTGTGGAGATAAAGAGTAAAATTCCTGGTCTGCCGAGTACAGCCTCTAAAAACTGGGGCGATTTCCTGAGGATATACGATTCACACTAGATGAAAGGAAACAGAAAGTACGAGGCAGACCGCTTCGAATACCATAGAACGGATCTACCACCTGTTACTCGATCTGAACCAATTTGTGAGATTTTCAACATATTAGGGAGCTTCAAAGCCTGTTCCGACTGCTTTCGATGCAGGAAAAATATCTTAAAAAGAGTCCATTTGGACAGACTGCTAACTCAGAATATCTGAGACCGAATCTGAAAATCTGCACCAATAAGACAGCTGATGGGCATATAATCAACGAAGTCTACTTCTTGTGAGAGAAGCAAAACTGCTTCAAGCCCTGACATCAACTGGCACTGAGATGGGAGACCCATACCTGAAGGCTGAATATGGCCTACGAGCTGTCCTTCGAATGATCCTAATCTAGTACACTTAGTCTCCTGATGGTTTACTCAATCTAACACACGATCAACAAGTATCGTTTCTGCAAGTCCGCGTCTAGACGACAGTGTTTAAAAACACTGTAAACATTTGACTTGGCAAACTGTGGTTATTTTTGGGCATATGACTTATTCGCAACGCGGGTGTGATGGAACACACAAATACGGTAGACATACCTGGATAATTGCGATCATCTTAGTATGGCTTACCAAAGGCATCAGCGTTAACTTCCATCGAACTAGTGTTATTGGCTGATGTGGGGAAATTTCCAGGACTAGTGAGATAATTTTCATTAGGAATGAATAGGTGTGAACGTGTTTAAGATTTTTCTTTCTGTTGAGCCAATATTTTATGACCGAATCTGGCATCAAAATGTCTTTTTCTCTATTTTCCTGGCGTCACAATCGACACGTCAGTGTCTACCTTGAGCAGACTCGTACAGAAGCAACACTTTAAACGTGCAAACTAAAGTGCCGCGTCCGGATGTTCGCATCACTTCAAGATATGAAGTGTCACTAGGACCAACTCTCCAAATAAGCGATGTATTTGATTCGTAGACCACTGAGAATTTTTTTACGTCATTTCTAGCCCCCGGCCAAAGTTGTAATGGTGGCAGTGTTCTGGGGGTAAGCGCTTTGCAAAAACAACTTTTCGTTATCGGTTGGTGTCACTCAGTTTGAACCTGCTGTGTTTATCAACCCAATCAAATTATACTGAGTATTCTGGTCCTGCAGCTATAACAGCATACAGAGGCATAGTATTGAAAAATGAATTACCTCGGTGTTCTTGTACTTAACATGTCACATGCGTTCCAGTATCAAGTGATCTGGATACAAAAATATCACACCTTAACCATGCTAGGAGTGCATTCTCCGGATAACGTGATTAACTTTCAGAAAGTTCTCGATCGCTCATTTTATTTCACAAGAGAACGGAGGGTGGTTTTATTTCTCCGAGGTAGGAAAGATATTTTGCAGGGTAAAAATCAATCAGAGACAATCGGTTGCACGAAATTTCTAGCCTGTTCCTGGTTTGTGTTTTGAAAACCGTTTTTCGTAATGATAAAATGTATAAAAATGTATTTAAGCGTCTTTTTCTAGAATTAGGACCACTGAGCTACTTACAGGTTGTTGCTATTGTGAAACAGTTCTGGAATTTTTGGTTGAGTTAGTCACAGTGCCGGTCAACCGCTCCTGGACGAACGGTTGTGTTCAAACTACCAGGTAGGAAGTCGCGAGTTCAAAACCCCATGGAGTTTTGTCAGTGCACACTACTGCTGATCCCAAATAAGACAGAGCTCTGCAGTGCTTGAGGCCTTTCAGCAAAGATCGGGCTTACTTATAGGACAGAATCTCAGCTGATGGCTTGTCTTTCTATGACCAAAATCTTGTAACAATTAACCAAACTCACATTCAGTCAACGAGTTCATGTCCAGAGAGAATATCGCAAGGAATCTAACCAAGACTTCGCAACGCAACAAGGATTGTTTACTCTTGTGTTCTATGCATCTGTAATTCGAGAACCATGAGTTCAACACACCTTTTTTCAAGGTAACTTACTGACTTGTCTCGGACCACCACTGTAAGGCAGTTGAAGCACAAGAACTATTGAAACAAGATAAATATCGCAACGTGAAAGGGGACGGACTGCATCATTGTTAAAACCAAAGACACCAAACGAATGCGAATACCATTGATCAATCGATGGCGTTGCGTATTTGTTTCGGTGAGTTGGTTCAACCTCATTCTATAAATTACCTCTTCAAAGGGAACACTCCCTAGTAAGAGAGACCCTCTTTGAGAAGGTATTTTGGCGAAAAAGATGATGCTTTCCGTCATCTGAAATGGCCAATCTATTCCTCAGACGAAATATCACAACAGAAGTGCCATGTTATCAGCCCAGAATCGCTAGTTGACTGCCATTTGAACGGTTGGTAGAATAGCACTGAAAAAGGTGAACGTTTATGACTGGGCCAGGAACTCTCATTAATTGCCTGTTTCAGAATACAGCCATACTGATGGGTGTTGGAGTACTTCACAGGAATAAAAATGAAGAAGCTGGGACATAGGGTAAAATGGCTCATATTAGTTCGATGTCTACCGAGATTTCACCAACCACAACTTTACCCGTCTCATAATATGACTCATCCTTTAGACTGAGTTCTGAAACCCATAAATGTCCCTCCATGAACTGTGCATAATTATGGACTTCGATCGCGTTATTACATCCCAGGAACTTTGAAACAGATTTTGTGACGTGAAAAGTAGTGAGAAAAATGACCAGAAAAACGATCTAACTACACAGTTTCCCACTCTCTACCCAGACAGACATTCACAATCTTGTTGAAGCATTCCGCAAGCTCCGAATAAAATTAGCTCGCGAAATATTATCGGAATAGTAGTGCATTCTTAATGCAACTGATCTGCCAATTATTTTGTCATCTTTTCAATAGTAGGCAACTTCATCTTGCCTCTATTCAACCCCATAACTCAACATTCCACCATCGAAATCTAGATAAACGCACGTCAAATTAGCTCGAAAGTGTGGGACAGCAGTTTCATTTCTCGCTAGAAATATTTATCTCTGGACGTATCATGTACATTCATGGAAATTGAGTTTTTAACCTCCCAGAGAGATTCCACACCAGTTAATCAGCGGTGCGGCCTACCGTATGCAAACTATGTATTTATATGCATTTATGATCGGTTCCAGCAAATATGAAAAGAGCAGTATGCTGGTTCTGAACTTTTCAGCTCAGGGCGAATGTATCCTGCAGATTGAAATCAGGGATTGAAAATTCGACATTATTTCATCAGTTGACGTATTCACAGATTTATTTTGATGTTCATTAGCGCCGTTTTAGCGACCAGTAACTATACTTCCCCTCGAGCGACCACCCGCGATCCACCTTAGCAAAACGTGCACCAGGATACCAACATAAAAAGGATGTGGTACCCAACACGTCTAGGAGGTCGAGTCACAACAACCCGAACTATCATGTGAATTCGGGCGTGTATTCGATCAGCTTGTATCCCAACAATTTTTTGTCCCTATCCATAGCGTAACTCACGTGATTTAGCCTGGTACTTCCGGCTGGTTAGGATCAGCTGATGATGCATTTGCTTGAAAATTAGCGCTTGTCACCACAGGCGACTCAGGCGCAGTTTCTCGTGGTTCAAGCTCATGGTTTACGATGAAACACCAAAGGTTTTACCACATCCTAGCTTCAAGCCCACATACGATATCAGTTTTTGTTGGGCCCAGTGTGAGCTTTGTTAAGGCGGGGGAAAAATACAACAAAATACCAAACCTGAAGAATCTCTACGAGAAGTGACTTTATTCGTCCAATTGGTTGGCAGTATTGTAACCCGTGAATAGAGTAAATTCTTCTTATTCATAATGCAAGATTTCTAGTCTTCAAGTTTCCATGTAAGAGAAAAGCACGACCGCCCTTGATGATGTCAAACAGTAAAAATACAGTTTGTCAGCCTTGTAGCACACAACAGCAAAATATCAGCTAACTTATTCAAAGGTTTCTGTGCTAACTACGGGCCTGATATTAACTTTATTGCCACACTATTGCGCGGTGCCTTATCGATCAATTGTTACATCTGTTGGACACAAAAGTAAAAATTTCATTTGCACAGAATATTTGTAAACCGAATATTTTTAAGCGTCCTCCTGAATTAAAAATGGACTGCAAAGTGGTTTCATATTTCCTGCGCCAACTTTCCATCAGACACGGAGCCAGCGCTTTGACACCCGACCAGACGCTACTCACATGTTTAATCAGTAATATACACCGTTACTTCGTGACGGCTGGAGCAACTTCAAGCGCAGGACCATGAAGTGTACAAAGTTGTGCATGGATGCAGACATAGGGATGATTGGCCTAAAAGTTTCCTATTATCTGGTTATCTGGTCAAGACATCCGTTTGGGGTGGGTACAGTGTAAAGGTGAAATTTGCGCTGTTTAGCTGTACTCCTAAATGAGCAAGAAGTTTCCAAAAACCTGAAATACGAAATACTGTTGTGAAAATTAGTGAAGAAGAAGAGTATGGAATAAATGCTCGGAATAAGAGCATCATGTGCCGTTATATATAGATCATGCCCATGGAGAACCAAGCGAATCTGCTTAATCTCGATCGTCAAAACTTCTCTGTTTACTTGGCGCATTCTTACCACTTTCAGCTGCCAAGATTAAGCTGCAGACACCGGAGCAACACTTTCCAAGTAAGCATCAGGATTTTTGATATGCACCTGATCAGAGTGCTTAGCGAGTCCTATGACAAAAAACTCTCAGAAATTGCCTTAGGCTTTTGATTGGTATGATCCAATGGCTTTCAACTTTTTCCCGTGCACACTCTTGTAGAAAATCCTACGTAATCCCAACTACGGTTACGAAAAATTTTAAAACGGATATCAATAGCTTATTCAACATAGGGTTGTTAATCAGTGCTGCTTCATTGTTATCCTTATACATTACGGGCTATTAAAATGTTTCCACAATTTTATTCATCTCGTAGCAAATCGTCCCTAGTTTCTTATTCCATGTGGCTGTTCTTCCTTTGCTTAGGACTGTTAGTCACAAGCCATACCGTACAGAAATCGCTCTTAGCTTCTGTGTTAAGAAATTACTGTACGTGGGGATAAGTGTTACCAACAGGTAAGACCGTTTTACCCAAACATTATCAAGATTGTAGCCGAGAATCTGCCTTTTTGGCATGCTTGTGGAATCGACGAATTTCTGTTATGCGTCACTTTTGGTATCAAGCTGCACCTTTCGAATTTTGAAAAGCAGTCCTGATCTAGACAGCATACAGCATACATCCACCTAATACTGACTACACTGGGTGTAGGTTGATTATTAAAAATAGCATGAACTCAGGTAGGCGGAAGGGAAAACCGGTAATGGTTTCCTCGAATTTCACTGTTTCATATCGTAAATCCAGCTGATTTCGCGAGGGATGTCTCGTGGATCAACTACTTTGCATTGCTGGAGCGCATAAATGCTATAGAAGCACACCAGCTATGGTAAAATTCGGGGAAGTACACAAACCGGGAGATGTAGTGTCTTTTATTAGGCAGAAAAGTGATGGATTAAACCTCATACTTCAGAAAATTTTGACGATATACAGTAAACACGTATTGTAGAAATGTACAGTCAGTCCTTTTGTTACTTTTCTCAAAGCACATGAATTAGTGGATTATACAGCGACACAGTACGACTTGTTTACTTATTCAGAAACTGAGTTTTGAAATGGTAGTTCCGCTAGGGATAGATATCAACAGTGAATCCTCTCTACATCTTGGATGTACTTTCTGGGAAATGCTTTGAACCCTAAATAAACTAGCATGGTTCAGCACCAATTGTCAACCAAATTACACCTAGATTGAAACGGCTTTTCATGCAGGAACATTGGATTAAGAATGTCATTAGGATTTGAAGCGGATTTTAGCAGCCAGTAAGAAAGTAAAAATATTATATAAATCCTGCGAGTTACGAGAAGTAACAACAGCTTGATTCATCTGTCTGTTCATTACTGGACTAGATGTTCTTGGAAAAGCTATACTAGAAAATCACGACGCCCATCGGTAATTCGATTATGGATTGTTTGAGAAAATTTCCAGACACAGGTTTCTCGCCTCTTTGTCAATAGCAATGTCAGACATGTTACAGGTAAGTTTTGCCTGGATGCCACTACTTTTTATGCTGCATGATATTCCTCAAGGACGGTAGGCTGCACCGATTGAAAAAAACTTTAGGATTCGGAGAAATATGCAAAAAATCGAACTTGTTTTTTTGGTTCTGTCCATATTTTGGGACAGACATTTCGGCGTAAAATAAATACAGCTTTCTCATGTGTTTTTCTCCACCTTCTAGCTGAATTCATTATTTAAAAAGAAAAGTTGTGCTGGATAAGCATCCAGATGATAGTTGTTTTACAATCCGATATTTTATTTCCCTTTACAGTGCATAAATTCTGGGGAGAATTCACTTTCTCTATTCCTCACTCTAGCAGCTCTGCCAGTTTCTCTCCTGTTAGACCCTAAGGTTTCTTGATTGGAGAAACACGCCGAAGACTTCGCTTTTTGGGCTTCGACAATCAACACAACAGATCCAAGATACTACAAACAGAGCGGAAATTTTTTTGAAGCATGACTTCAAGACGGTTCAGCCACTGACACTGTGAAGTTATCCGTAAGTGAACTGGGTGAGTGGATCTTTCTCAAACGCACACCGAGTACGGACTTCTTAACTTCAAAGTCAGTGGCTGACTACCTTATCATTAAAGAAATCTCCATAACTTGTGACACTAAATGTCCTCTTCTTCTGTTAGGTCTTGGTTCGGAACATGGTCCAGAAGAATCCTTCCCACATAGAAAAAAATCCGTGATACGTTTAATTACGTCAATCACAAGCTTGAAAGGATGGAGGCCTGTGACACCTTTTTGCCTAACGATAGCTTTTCAGGCATAAGTTTATGAGAAAATTAGGGAGTGTGTCTCAGTCATGGAACTCTCTAGTGTAAAATGTTTTCTATCAGTAATAGGTCCAGTGAATCGCAGGAGCTTGCCACTTAAGATGAAGCAACTCAAAACGTCAGCTGTTAGTAAAACAAGAACCGAGTTTCTATGCTTACATTTTAAATGTAAAGTTTACCTAAGGAGCACTTGTGGGTAAACCATGTTAATTCACTGAAAGTGCCAAGAAATTCCAAGTTCCAAAGGAGTCCCGAAATGTCATTGAATTCCGTAAGGGAATTCTGTTTTTAAGAACAGTGAAGGATTTACTGCAGGAAACAGATAGGAAAGGCCTTAGAATTAGACTAGTTTCAATTCCTAGGGTACGATTTGGCTGACACCTGAGTTATATGCCTCCAGTTAAGCGGCAGGAAACAATGCTACGTCAGTTTTCAGGATAGCTGCATTTTGACAGGAAAAATGCCGGAAACAGTCAGTCCGACTTGGTCTGCTGGTAAATGGAGACCGAAATATCAAATATGGCATCACTGACGATGCCTCAAACTAGGCTTGTAGAATATCGACCTGCTTGTTAATTTTTCGGGTTACAAAAGAACAGGGGAAAAGGATAACGGAAAAACAGCTGGCTTTTGGGCGGAGGCCACACAGACTCCCAAACTGACTGTATTCTAACATACGCACAATGAGCCTAAGCGATAGAAGGCTACAGATCTCGTCGTGGAATAGAGATAAAAAACAAATACAGGTAGGATCGTACTCTCATACGAACAAAAAACAACTTCAAATAGCCGACTGTTAAATAAAGTGATTTTCATTAGGGATCGATTTGGCCCCTCTTCAGGACAAAGAAACATGAGTTCTGTCACCTGAGATAAACACCCAAAGTCAGTCATTTAGCACAATCTGACCATCAGCTGTGACTTGACCTAAAACAACAGTACAATGTTAACTCACAGTTCACGACATCGTCAAGATAGGTTTTCTATCAGTAAAATAAACTTTTTCAAGGTATATACCTGGACTCTAGTTCATAACTCACCGAGCACTGACAGCCTACGGCTCCGGAATACAAGTTGCATGAGAATAGTTCGCATAAAATGCTGACCACAATTGGGCCTCTGGTTTACCGGTGGAAATTTGGAATCTAGTTAATTCCTGAGGGCCTTTCGTTTTATCCGTCATGCCTCACTGTAGAATTATCTACAGTAATCCATCTTTTGCAACTCTGAGGGTGAGCTAAAAGTACACCAACAGAAATAGCCGAAGACAGGCACAGATCAGTTAAGTGCTCTACTGAATCGTCCTTTTGTGCAATGAGTACCCATCCCTGTCAGGGCCACGCCATGTCCGCGAACTGTGAGCCTGTGAGCCAGACGAAACCTACGGAAGCAGTCAAGTATTTAAAAAGCAGCCTTATATGAATTGTCGGACTGCTCCACAGATTATTTATCACAGTATAGAATACTGAGGCACTTCCAAGTATCCGAGGCTCCTTGATATCACTTCTCAAACCCGAGGACGGTCATAAAACACGTGAACACTATCGGGTTCCCAGCATTTCAGAGGTCGCATCTAGAATTGTTTACTACTCTACCCCTGCACCAAGTGAGATCAAGTATAAAACCAGACAGAACCGGGAAAGATCCCAAGCAGTCTGTACTTGTGTCAGCCAAAATTTTACATTTGTTGTATTCCGGAACACCGCATTATGTTTCGGCAAACACCGATGACCAGCTTAATTGATTTTTGAACTGCGATCAGTGCTGTCCATGGGACTTAGCCTATTTTGTAATACGCTGGCGTGCTTAGGAAGCTGCTGGTTCCTGCTACCCATGAATGCAAAGCGCACATGTCATATGTCGATTTTCAAGGTTCAGCGAGCGCCTTTAAAGTTGAATAGTGTCCTCTGGAGCATTTTCACCAAGGAGCTTCGTGTGCACGTGACACGTCAAGCGAGACCAGTACATGCATTTGAAAACGGTCTTTTTCAGGCTGCCGATCTTCCCGCATTTAAGACGTCTGATTTAGTGTTTTTAGCGCGTTCTGTAGGTTCTGTGATTTGATAATGTGGTGGGTGTTCCAAAACCGTTCTTCATCTTCCGGAGTTCATTCAATAACGGATCCCAGTGACTGGAATGAATTCTGTGCAAAACTGTGTCGGTGGTTCTGCCTGAATGTTCAGGATGACGGTGGCGTATAGAAAGACGGTCGATGACCCGCATACCATCCATGAAGGTTGGTGCAAATTGCTTCAAATTACCTAAAGTCCAAGGGTCCTATTATTGGAAGTGGAGCTGTCTGACGCTGTGTTGATCCTTATATGGATCGTTGGCTTGCTATCCGTGCTACTATTGCAACCGACCCATTCTCACACGAAGAACAATCGCACTGGTATCAAGAAAAAGAGCGGTCTGTGCTCTCCGTGTAAATCGGTGATATTTAAGCGTGATCACCATATCTAGGTTCACGCAAGAACTACCATTAGCTCCTCATTCAGATGTAACTTTTAGAATAAATAGCACAAGTGTGGGAAACCATTACTGCTTTTCCAGTCACAAGTGGTCTGGATAAGTTCAAACAGCTTAATACTATGGGCATATAATCAGCGAGGGAAAAATAGTGAAAGAACTGCTGAGCACTAAAAGTGGAGTATTTTGGCATTTATTCTTCATCAGGAATGTCACAACAAAATAACCGTGCTAATACCCGAAAAGGAGAATCTTTATCCGGTTTCGATATATATGTGTATTTGTGCCAAATTCGGACAGTATTTGATATGGTGTGCTGATTTCTTTCAGGGCAAGACGCTGAGTGTGAAAACTGTGCATATCAGGATAGTATGCCGGATGGACATTAGCCTGTCGGCTACTGACAAATCTGCACCAACCAAATTGAAGAAATGTTGGTATACTTCTTTCGGCTTACACAGCTGTGGTGACCATTTACGGCAACAGCTTCCACCCAAAGGCTTGTTACTTGATCTCTCGGGCCTGTTCACGACAGTTCTGCTATAGTAAACCTATGAGAAACATTTTCAGATAAGTCATACAAGAGAATCTGTAGATCTCTCTCGAGCCAATTTGACTAGTTGTTTATAGACGAGCGCGAGACTTAAATTCAAGTGGGCTGTATGACGATCAGTTGTCTCAATCGCTGTGACGCTCTGGCCTGGTTTTTGAAAAAAACGTCAGCCATATTAATGCTGATCTACAAAATTCCCTGAAAATTCTCTTTAATTCGTAGAGAAACCCTCTCGGACAAGTCATCGGATGCGGTGTGTGAGCTGATTTTATTGTTGATGAAATGAAGTATTCGGAACAAACCAAAATTGATTAGAAAAGCGCGTATGTGCAAAGTAAAACGATTACAGCTAAGTTAAGCACATTCGTTTTGTCAAAAACCTGTTTTCAAGGATTAAGCCCATATTATTTTCACCATCATCATCACCGTCATCATCGTCGACATCATGCCTTCAGTGTTAAACGCAGATGCTTTGCTGTCGTACAACGATGATTTATTTAAAAGCCTTACGTGCATGAGAATAGACGAGGAAGGGACTTAGTGCTATCCTAATACGATCATTCCTAGATGCTTACATCTCCAGACACTCATCCAAGCAATATGGCTAGAAACTGAGAACGGAAACGCTACTGACGTCGGTCGACAGCCATACCTTGCAGCGTCTCCAACCAGGTGCAGTTGGGATCACGCGATCCCCATCCTGGGAGGCAAGTAGTATCAACAGCACCCAAACGTTTCGTAATCTTCCTCATACTACTCTGTTTATGTCAGTTTTATCCGCATTGAAATTCACACTCTTCGGAATAAGCAAATTCTTTTAAGTAAACAAGAATTAACATAATTGGTGCTTTATAAGGCAGTTGTGGCCTTTTGTAGGACTGAAATTCAAGGTATAATGAATGATAAGCTTACGTTCAACCAACTTGGAATCTTGAGTTGTTACATCAAGGCCCAGCTAAAACCCTCCTTTTTTCAGTATTAAGCTAAGGGTATGTGCACAGTAATCCTTCCAACATCTCATTCTACTGAATAGGAAAATTCACCTTAGGAAACCACTTCGTCCCGGTCCCACTGGATTAAGCAGCAAAAGGTCGAAAAGGCATTGGAAAAATTCGGCGCTTTTATCCTTAGTACGCTCCAACAACGATCACCATTTTTTCAAGAGATCGGGTAATGTGAGGTTTTCAGATGAGACTAAATTCACTTTGTTAACGAAAAAAACAAGATGTTCGAAAGCCGAATTTAATTCCATTGATTACTTGTGGTGCGCGTTTCTGAGACCGCCCAAGATGCTTGACTACTCGCTATTGCACATAAAGCGGTGGTCACATGGCTTGTGTAAAAAACCGTGAGTTTTGCTAAGGTATGCGGGGTCAACGGATAAATACAATTATTATACGCTTGCTCATTTAGTGAAACCTCAGTGGTGTAACCAGTAGTCCATCTGAATAACCTAGGTCACTAGACAAGCACATAATAAGCGGCCTGTTGCTGCTGCGCAAAGTTGAAGTCAAGATCTTTTAAGCCACTCAAATAAGAGTGATGACTTATCGGTGCAGGCATTAAGGTATCATCTTAAGGCAACAAAGATTTTGGCTTGTTGTTTGACGATACGTGGAAATACTGGTAGGTCGCATGAGTTCGTTGGCTGTCGGTTAGGTAGCTGTTGATATGTTTGCCAAGCCTGGTAGCCGGTTTGTGAAACCTTTATCGTACAATTTATAAAAAGTTGGATACTTTACTCAGAACGTGGAGTAGCCTAATTTGGTCGAACCTCAAGGGGTTGCGGACCATTGTAATTCGACTTAATTCAGCATTCGCGATTATGAATTTTAAAATGACAAGTGGATTCAGTTGGTGTTCATATTTCTGGCGTACGCTTACCCTATTGTGTGGCCTTAAGATGAGTAGTTGTACAGCCGTGTAACGTTATATAACGAGACCATTCGTTAGTAATACTATTTACCGTGAAGTACGCAGAAATTAGGATATTGTTTGCAAGTTTATGGACGGGACATCCTCATGGCCTCGGAAAAGCTCGTTGCTTTTAGCTTTGGAAACAATCAGTGGTTTCGTGACCTTTTTAGTAACCATCGGATGTCATACTTTCTGTGTACGAGTTTACTACTGCAACTACTAGTAACTACTACTGCTAACCTGAAATCCTGGTAAGTCTTCCGACTGTCAGGCCTTTACAATACTAGAAACTAATCTTTGTTACACGCTTAGCACAACTATGTTGCCGTTTGGCTTGTGACATAGTGCATCCTTATGTAAATTATTAGCAAGGTACAATTTCCCTCTCTGAAACTCGGCAGGCAGTTTTGCTCACATGACAGTATTCCATTGCAGTGGCCCTCAAAGAGACATCTCAAGCAGTGAAGAGGTATCGTTAGCTTTCAAAGATGGCTGAATCAAGCCCCGAGAAAAAAGTCACATTGACATTTCTATGGAGGCATTCAATGTATCAGGCTGTTACTGACATCAGCAGGGCTGTTTAGAGCTGAGTATGATGGGATTATCGAGTAGTTACACAGTGTCACTTAAAACACAAGGCAATTAAGATAGAAAATGGTATTGCTCGTATGCCCATCCACCATCTCTACCATGCTCTCTCTGTTTCCATCTATATATATATGTATATATATATGTATATATATATATATATATATGTATATATATATACATATATATATATATATCGCCTCTGGTTGAAATCGGAGAATGCATATAGCACAATGTGTAATTCCGTGCAAGTGGACAATAATTGATTTTAGCTCTACTACCCCGACCCAAACGGCTTGTAAGCACACCTTGATGCAAATCAAGTTGGAAATATCTCAGTGCAGAAAATTTCAACAATGCGGCTCACTCGTTCGGAGAATTCTGTAATTCTGGTGAAATCACATTGAGCTTGATATTGCTTATAAAGCGTTTAGGAGAGAAGTATGTGTAACTCGCTGCCAAGTGCACTGAGGAACAAAACGAGTGTTGCAAGCCATTGTTTATGGCCTCTGTTTGTGCAGAACGCTCAAGCTGAACATTACTTCCATCAACCTGATGCTGCGCTGGAATGTGGTCTTTGTGGTTCGACGAGATTCCATTCACTCCGCCTGGTATTCCACCTTGTGATAATTTCAAGTCAATTATGTTAAAACAAAGTAGCCGAACCACCACATTTATCTGTCTCTTCATAGAGGAATGTCATTTGTACGAAATCATATGAGTGTTAAACATACAGACCACAACAGATACGACCATGCAGCTTACTAGCCTGGAGTAAAGGCACAAACAAACCTGTTTACCAAGATAACGAAACATCGGGTTGACTGTTTAATCAGCTCCCTCGAAAAGCATAGTGAAGAAACGGGAAAAGAAGGATTCTGCAATTCCAGAGGCGATAATTTTTACAACATGGATTGTTATCAACTAGTTTTCTCAAACGAACAGGATTGTGGAAATTTTTAATGTTCTGGAGTTACGTGCAGGAATTTCCTTAAAATCGAAATAAATATAATAGTTCAGAGGTTGATCCGTTACTGAGCATACGTGCCACGCTGTCAGTATATATCAGACCAGCGAGAATAGCATATGTGCCGCGCTGTCAGTATATATCAGACCAGCGAGAAGTTTTCCAATTCATCAAACTAAAATCTAAACAACCGATGATTTGGAGCTAGGTCAGGCCAAAATATCCGACGGCCAATTGCATGAGCCACGTAGTCCGGTATTCATTTCAGGCTTATTCCATTGAACAGACGACTCACAGCAAAAGTATAGCGCGTTGATATCTTCATTTGCCTAAGTTTTTTCAGAAAACTTCCCGTGTAATGTGAATGATTTGTCGTAGGCATTTTGTTTTTACTTCCCTAATTGCTGAATATCATAAACGGGGAGTCGATTTGGTTTTCATGAGCTGGAGGTGGCGTAAAGAATCTAGCATCGTTATACTAATCCGATGTAGAGAAACCAGTCTAGTCAATCATGAGAAGATTTTGAAGCTGAATTGACTGGATCAGAAACCGAATTCAGATGCGAATTCAAATCCACGTGAATAGAACGTGCCGGTATCCGTCACACTTTGATGCCTGTATTCTTACAGGCATCCTTACATCCTGAATAAAATGCGAACAAATCTACTGATACGAACGAGTAAAAAGACGTTATACTCTGAAACAATTACCAGGCACAGTAGCCAACAGACAATGCCATCTTAAATCGCCAAATGCACTTCCTAGTGGAACCAGCTTTATGTCGATTGCGCACAATTTGTTAGTGAGTGAATTTCTTAGGAACTACTTGTAATTAAGTGTCAGGCGTTTTGATACAATAAAGCTCAACTACTTGTCGAATCAGTCTGGAAGTTGTGGTTATCGCAAACCAAACTGACTTCACCGTTAGCTATCTCGGCTCCGCACTGATAGAGTGCCTTGAACAAACTGTATTGCACTGTACGACCGCAAAATTTTCCTTCAACATCTCAGAACAAAATCTCTTACGGATCAGAATACTGATTTCGGCTAAACTGAACCCATCCATTTCTGGTTCATTGAAGTCATTTTAAAAAAATGCCAAATCTTTAACCATCCAAAAGTATCAGGATGCACTTTTCGCCAAATAGTCCTCCAGAGATTGTGAAAAATTTAACATGCAACTCAGGCTGAAAAGAACGTACATGTATTGATATATAAATACCAAAAGTGATCACCCCTCCAAAGGTTTCTTGTTGTCTTATTTCAAACAGCAACCGTGTTTAAATTGCACAACCTGATGCAAGGAGAAATAGGTTCAACATATGACTTAGAGAATAGCCACAATAGCACCCGTCCCAAATGTACTGATCAACTTCGGTTTTCTGCCTAACAGCCTATCAATGTAAGACAGCCATGCCAATACAAGATGCAGTAAAACGGAACACTTGATCCGTCAGACTCAAGGAGACCGGATACACTGAACAACCTACCAGCTACGTTAGTGAGCTAAGCTAAGAGAAATGCAATTACCCTAGTCAACCGCAGTGACCTACACATGGTTTAACTACTTAATTCAGCATAATGGCTAGAAGTCTGCGGCATTAATCGATGTGATCGACAACTGGCATGCAGGAAGCGGAAGTTTGCACAGTTGAAGACGTTTATTTGGACTGCGAACTGATGACAATGCAGTTTTCAATGTACCCGTGTGGATGAAAGGCACTTAGGAGGCTGGAGTGTTGAGATAACGCTGGTTAAGACCAGTACACCGGAGAAAGAATACTGAATATTCCTATCTGGTCACTGAGGAGAATGAACTTTGCTGCTGTTAGCGGCCACGTATCTAGGCAAACCAAATGGATCCTGAAAGAGCGTGTAGAAATGAGTTGGAGTATATGAACAGTTTTGTCGAATTCTCCAAACTACTGGGTCCGGCCCCAGTCGCCTAAATCTAAAACGAGGCTTTTTGAGTGTACTATGTGAAAAAGACACCTCAAGCATATGATTTGCTAATGCTGTTACTTTTCACATATGCTATCGAAACCAACATTTCGGGTTGTAACAAAGTAAGTATTGAGGATGGAAACAACTGCAATTTGACAAAATTTTCTAGGAGCATTCTCAACTGATTAAACGTATTAGAGTGGAAAGTGGACAGACTGAGTACCAAACGATTTTGGCCCCATCTGTAGAAATTATAACTTTAACAGTAGGAATAAGGTAGTCAAGAGTAAGAAAGCTAGTCGCGTCGTCTAGTGACTGACTGTCCTCACTGAAAACATACCAAATGGCAGGTTGGGTCCGAATGCTTTCTTTCGGATGGCTGTACAAACAACACAACGGGACTAAAAACCAGGACACAGTCGCCGGTTATCTTGCGCTAGTTCGTTGTCGTTGAATGGTACTTCAGCGCCGGTCATGAATGAAATATGTGTACTAGGCAGCTATTCTAGGAAGAACGAAATATACAAGCATTATCAAACCAAACACAGGAGTATGTAACTACTGAATCGATGTCCTGCTGATCTATACACACAACAGAAATGAATGTGCAACCGAATATGTGAAAAGCATGCACCCATGCTGGCATGCTTAACCCCGGCAGCGTTTATGTGAATGTGTTTTTCATTGGCACCAATCTGTGAAGAAGTTGCGCACTCTGCATTGTCATTGTCAGAGCAGTCCTGCTAAATCTAGTAATAAAGTAGCCAATCGGTAACATCAGGCTCCAGAATAATGTTTTGGATGGTTAAAAGGGTTAATTAATTGTCTGTTCGCCTGGTTATAAGACGCAGAAATATATGATCAAAGATTTTGGGTAAAATTGGGGAGACTTGTGTTTCTAAGCCAGATGATCAGCCATGAGTTTCGGAAATGCGTACTCGATTCCTCACAGTTATGGGTATTAGGACGACCAGCATCGTAGGCGTACCAATTATCTTATCATAAGTGAAGTCATATTAGATGGGATAGGAAAACTGTGATGAATGTCAATTTGAAGATCTGTTCACCAATGAACCAGAAGTGTTAATGTAAGCGGATTTATACGTCAAGTCTTGGAGTTTCTACGGGGTTATATCTTCATACAAGTTTGATCCAACGGCAACTCAGGATTTACGCTACCTGTTTTGGTCTCCACGTAAGATGAGCTTGATGAAAATAACGGTAAACCTGATTACTGATGGCTTCATCTGGAGACGTCGTTAAGCGACACCTACAAAAGTCAGAATAGATTTAAAGGCATCTCCTACTGTTCAATTCAGTCTTTCATTGGTGACTGACGACATGAAGAATAACTGTATTCTGTGCATCAGATGTATTCTGAACTTAAATGGCTTTGAATGATTAACTAAGGTACCGGATTTCCTAATTCCTAAGAAGTTCTGTGTCATGTATGTTAGCTTAAATAAGGAAGAATTCGCTGCTCAGTTGTGGCAACCGCCACGTGATAAGTAGCTCAACTTCGTCGTTTGATTACTCGTGTCTAATTACAGACGAGATTGATGCTCCATAATTTAATCTTACATTATTTCTATAATTTGTCCATTCGGTCATTTTTTCCTGCAGTGATTGCAAGGGCGCTGCACAATATACCCAAAAAATCCGGCTGATTCGATGCACAAGCCTATGTATGCTCTCTTTCTTGACTGGTTCAAAGGCGTCGGTCTGTGCCCGTTGACGCCTGCGCTAAACTAGAAAGGTGTGCGAAATTGGCTGGATCAGTGGCCAGACCTCGGGTTGCAGGAAGAAGTAATATCAAAAAGCCACAATTATGGTAGGTCGATGGTATAAGCGATTTAGACTCTAGTGTCACTGGGCATACGAGTGCTGTTTTGGCCAACTGATGCCGTGTAGCTACTTTTGCGCGATTGAAACTGGTCAACTATTTCATTCTGTTGCATTAACTGTGCGCGAATCCCCAATTACATTGAACCGAAAGTTACGCTAAACCGTTTTGCGCCTCGTTGAAGTAAAGAACGAATCTGACGATCTTACAAGGTAAAAAGGGCGAGAGTTTCGGGCAATTCATCTACCGTGGGAAAGCATTTTCATAGTTGATGTAGCTCAGTGCAACATTTGGTGACAAGAATTCTTATTTTCGAACTGGATAACATGTGTCCTCCACATCAGATTTCAACCTTCTCTAGTTCAGCCTACACGCAAAGTAGGTGTTTTTCACTTCCTCTGAAGTTTGTCACAAGCACGTACAAACTGAAGTCACTTTACACTGCATTGCATTGCGTTTCGTTCACAGGGCCATTCAACTGCGCGGGGTGTTGAGGTATGCTGATATTTTGAATTTTGCTCCAACTGTACCTACAGGCGGCCTCTGTTTCGACCATTTGATTGTAAATAAGAATAGGCGGTTAAATTGCATCATATGCATACATATGACCGGTTTACTTGACATCCGCGACTGTCAATATGACCCTCAAGTGTACACACGCATTGACCGCTGGTCTGGGCGCTGCTCACTGTGTTCCTTTGGGCGTTTGCATTAGGAGTAATGAATGTGCGGAGCACTCTAGCGGTTAAATTACTCTCCACCCATAAGGTAAGTGGATACTATCACGTTGTCCCCTTGGCTTCAGGTGAATGAGCATCCCTGTTTTTAGTATCATCAGGCTTAATAGGGCCCTCATCAAGGAGACCCATAAAATCCCAGGAAAAAGGCTATTTGAATGCGCCGTTGAAGTAAGAAAAATCCCTATTTTCATTACTGTGCAACAACCAAATTCTTATGCAACTCTGAAATGCAAATCGGTCACAATATTGGTTAAAGACCTAAGGTCATATCATCGGTCACCCTTCGGAATGCCGTTGAAAATTACCGACGTAAAATCACCACACCATTCGTAAGAATTAAAAGACAAACATATGTCATGAATTGCAGGTTATCAAACCTTTAGATGGTAGGACAACACTGTGGGCTTTCGGCAGCTGAGTACCAGTAACTTGGCACCATTTAGGTGTTCTGTAAATTTTGGTGTTCTGCGCGAGGCCCTACAGAAACCGCATGCACCGCTCATGCATATGTACCATGGAGCACAATCTCATAGCTGTTCCGTATTTCTGTCTGCGCTAGAGTAGCACTTCCCTTAAGACCTATTTGGATATCGTGGTCTGATGAATTAACTGCTGCAAGATATTACTGGTACCAGACTGCAGCTCCCCGCAACTCTTGTCACTGAATTTGCCCGTGAATGAGTTCAACAGAGTGCGCGAAACTCTTGTCATTGAATGTGCCCGTGAATGAGTTCAACAGAGTGCGCGCTTCAGTAGCATATTTTTCCAACCTAGGGCAAAGTGGCTATCCAAATGGTCGTTGGGTTTGGACCCCCGACGCCCAAGCACACCCACTGCACTGCATTTTAGACTTCCTCAACCACTGAAGAGAAGTGAATAAAGCTGTCGATCATTTGAGGTCTGGAGCGTGTCTGGATGCCCGGAATGCCTGCTTAGTTAGTAGACATTTTAAAATAAGCTGTGTACGTGGAAAATCATTTGTCGTACCTGGTCCCACCAGCCCATTTTTGATTACACGAAATAATGGGCTACCTTGACAGTAAAACAAGCTGTCTTATCCGTCGATCGATACGCTCGCCTCTGGAGGCCAGACGTTAGATGAGGCTGATCATGCAAGGGCATGGCTTTAGCAAATACGTCGCAGTAGGCTTTTGCAGAACACCATCTTTACACTGGCTGGGTGCAGCCTATAGCCTCTCCCGCATCGTGATTTAAGAAGTGCCCGATTCATATGGATTAAGCTACCTCACTGGAAATACAAGCCGTTCAGCCGATTGAGATGAAAATTGGGGTGCACAAGTAAATTTAGATTTTATAGGAAGTCAAATAAACACACTTAAGCAAACTGGGGCTGGAAAAAAATCACTCAAATCTAACCGAGGTAGTTGTTCCTTGAGAGCAGTTTATGAGTTTGAATGTTAACTCTAACAACCAAGACTCTTTATCTCAATTCAGCAGAATGGAGTCCGGGGCTCTACGTATCCGGTATCAATACCTAACACTGATCAAGTGAACAAATAGTTATGACGGTCTAACCTGACAACCCTAATGGTTGCATTTCAACTCACATTTTAACCTTTCACCATGTGGAAAAGTACATTAGGGTGGCACAAGGAGATGGAAACAACCGCTGGAAACATAGTTCGACCCTGCCTCTGTGTGCACCAAAGACACATGGATCAACAAGACAAACCGATAATAGTCTGTGTGGTGGTGCGCAAATCATTGCACGAACCTTCAGCTCAACTCCATGAGCTTGCCATTGGTTGATGACTTATGTACACTTTCTGACAAGTAGTGTGCATGCCATCCACGGAAGACTTAAAAATATTTCCGATCAAAAACAATTGTGGGCACCGATCTTGGTTACAGTAACACAGGATTAGACACTTTTCTGTCAACGCTTCTTTGAAAGTGATAGCTGGAGTGTAAACTGAGGTGAAAGTGAACAGGAAGCTATGCTCAGGCAAAGGTCACTAACTGCCATAATCGCTTATGGTAGAAGGTACGGTACTCATCAGAATGAGTACGCTTATCCACACAGTGTTATCCAGATTTGAGTTATCCAGATGCCTTGCCTGCAGGTTGCCGGAAAGAAATGAGCTCAAACTCCCTGCGGTAGAGAAAAGACTGTTCGCTTAATTTGTTCAGTAATCCACGGCAGTTATTAGATTTCGTTTAATTTGTTGCTTCGGTCATAGCGACTAGGGGTACAGTACAGTTGGACTTTCCCACGCTCATAGGCAAATCCGTGTCGCTGTCTGTCCACTCAATATTTTCTTTTGGACGCTACGTGTGAAACCACACGATTACCGCACTCTGACTGCAAACTGAACGTCAGGAGCAATCGGCATCTTTCACGCGTCGAAAATCACTACAACGGCAGGAAAAACTAGCGCTCATATCATGCACACGTCAAATTTTTCCCTGCACTCTCAGTAGCTGCGAACAATCTTCCGACAATTTTCTATGTTTTATTACACACAAAAGGTGCAGAGTTTGAAATGTCGACATGGAAAATTCGAACTACCTAACTGATCTTTGGTTGGAAAACACCAACACCAGAGAGTCTGATTGAGATGGGCCGCTCCATTGTTCATTAGGAGGCCAGCTATTTTGGTGGGCTGTTTTCTAGCAATCAGATGGCGAGTTATTTCGACTCCCATAGGCAGGTTTCAAGTTAGCGTGCATGACTGAAATGGACGGCCGCTAGATGTCATTGTGGACCTTCCACAGCTCTGAAGTCTCGGAATTCATGAGGAAAGATGTATTGGAAGCCGGTGTTAAACTGCACATTATTAGAACTCTGCAGTCCTTTCGAACTGAACTCATGCCACATGGGCTATTGTGTGTGTTGTCACATGACATAAGTCCCCTACAAAACAGAGAACCAAACGAATCCATAATCGTGAACTAACAAGGTGAACCGGTCTTTCCTTTTACGTTGTCGGTACAAAAATTCGGTGAGCGACAATGTGTGCGTCTGTGCAGACTGTATTGTAGAAGAGCGACTTAACAAACTACTGCATACTTAAGCCTGAAGTTACATGCCAATCTGCCACTGGGCATATTTGTTTGAGCATGCATATCATCCAGATATGAAGGTTAACCTCCGGAACGAACCTGTTTTTCAACCCGAAAACTGCATGTAGATAATGTGAGGTTTGAGGAAGTCAAATGAATAAATACTATGGTTTTGTTCAAAAGCTCTCCTCCGTCTACACTAAAACTGACTATCGTATGTTTCGTTTTGATGTAGTTCACTTTACGCAATGTTACCAAACGCCGATCCTTGTCTCATGTTCACTCACATAGTACCATATACAGAACGCTTGGCGCCAGAATCCCAACTTCTCTTGAGTTGTATATATAATACAATATGACGCCCACTCATCGACTTGACAGACAGGCTGATGGTACTGTAGTGGAATCACTTGTTTCATCTATCTTCGCTACCCTGCTTCTTAACCCTGTGGAGTTTATGACAGTGCATTGCATATCTTCCATAGTTACGGGTATGCTCTATTGACGACACGTTCACTGTTCTAAACAAGCATGCGAGGACAAACGAGTGTTTGTTTTTATCAATTCACATTGTACCCTTGCGCTCGCAATGAATTGAACTATCGGACAGGACATTGAGCTGGCTAGACCGTGAAATACTTGTATATACTTCAAACACACTAGGCGCAACCATTTATTGCAATCCGAAACTTTCAGTCGGCATATCTACTATACGTCAGATGGAGCACTGAGTTTTGACCACACACAATGCACTAATTCGTTCAACTCAGCCGCCTAACCCTAGTGTGATTTTGGGGTAATTGTGAACTGTTTTCATTGCTTGAGATGGATGGAATGTGGTTCACAGTTTTTCGATCTGTATGAAGATTCTCGGTATCCACAAAAGTTGATTGAAGCAAGTGCAAAGAGGAATTTTTGCAAGTTTGTTGTTGCAAAGTGATTCTTTAGATAACTACTATTTTCCTCCACGATATCTCGAGTCACTTGTAGTCGACATGGAAAAAGCTGTTAT
The DNA here is from genome assembly GCA_003604175.2 of Clonorchis sinensis. Classification (NCBI taxonomy): domain Eukaryota; kingdom Metazoa; phylum Platyhelminthes; class Trematoda; order Opisthorchiida; family Opisthorchiidae; genus Clonorchis; species Clonorchis sinensis. The sequence continues at coordinate 183,653,759 of CM030369.1, read as the reverse complement.
ATATTTACCGTTTTCCGTTTCACCCTTAAACCCTGCACTTTCCAGTACGGAATATAGTCGTCCATTGCTTGCTTTGTTTGTCCATGACTGTGCAACTTGGTTCAGATTTTCCACTCGGCGCAGTCGACTAGATTTCGGCAATTATGTGAGTAGTTGCTTTTGTGAAAATATACTGCGATATCTCGAATATCGTCCCAACTGATACATGAAACGGTCTTTGGGCAGCGCATTCAGTTGAATAATATCATTCTAGTAGTTCTTTTGTTTTTGTACTTAATTTCTTCGTTGGTGTCCTTGATAAAAATGCCACCTAGTCATCGGAAGGTTGAACTTGTTCACATGCAGGGCCAACTTAGCCGTTTCATATCAAGTGAGTGCCAAAACTGTGAATACGCGGTACAGATCGCACAAGTCCTTTTACTGCATCTGCACCTCGGATCTTTCTTGGCCCGGGAATTTCAAAAGGGACACTGCGTACACACTACTTTTGTTTTTGTAAACTAAAAAGCACATGCATATGTATATTGATACGTACTCTGAAAGTTGTCAGATTCTTGAAATAGCTTCTGCTTACTGCTGTATACAAAGCTGAAATTTGAGAGGAATTCAGATTCTTCATCCATACTGAGTTTGCTTTACGAGACTCAATCAACGGGTTCACCATATTACTTACAAGGTGGGCAAGGTAGTTTCGAGGACAAAAAGAAAAGGCTCATAGATAGATGTCGTTCAAAGTGTTCACAATTACGCATGAATTGAAAAATGGTTTTGGAAGGTCAATACAAGGGATCTCTCATTAGAATGCCGTCTCAGTAAATTAACAAAATTCTCGTGAGACTTCCTAATTTCCGATAGATAGCAGAAACATTCAAAGTATAGAGTGTAGGCAAGCTTAAGTTCAGTTCTTTATTTGAAGAGGAGCGCTCATGCCTCACCAGTGACGTGCATGCACCGGCTTTCTTGCACAGACCACCATTCACGTTTAGATTTAATGAAGTGATTGCTTCACGGTTTCAGTTTGGGCCGCATGCTGCTAGGTTGCAGTGTACTTTACCATTTAAGGTCAATCTTACTGGGTTCTGACCACGTGGGTCCTGTACTATGAATGGATAGCGCAACAAGCGGTCAAGTAATTAAGCGCCATATTGTATGAAATTCACTCTTACTGTTGAATATCTTATCAGCGTGGTCATTCGCGGCATGAGAAAAAGTTCAGCCGTAACTTTGGTTAAAGTTCACTGACTGCGACAGATATGAGGTAGCCTGGAAATCCAAGGATTAGAAGCTTTATTTGTGTACCTCCAGGTTTGTTCAGATATGCGCAACAGTTACGTCCCACAGTAGTGAACATACGTTATGACAAATGGAATACTATCCGTCTTATAGAGAAGAAAAATCTATCGGAAAGGAAAGAAGTGGAAAATAACTCGTTCCTGAAGCGCACTATTTCCCCACTCCCTCACCCCTCAGGAAAGACAGGATGAGCCTTGTAAAAGAAATGGGACTTTACAAAACAGTGGAAGAGGAGCAGAAAATAAACCTATTGGTTTTCCAAACGAATAATATTGATGCACACAGCTGGCGATGTCTTCACTGGAATGCTACAATAATCTGGGACTGGGCGTCCACAAAATATCTAAAGCTTCCATTTCATACTTTTTGACAATATCCAGACATCTTAATGAACTTATGGCCACCCCACCCCGAGGAATACATAGTTTGGCTAAATGACATTCAAGGCAATACTCACTGAGACTGAAAAAACACCAAGAAGGTCTGGTCGCTCATTCAAAACAGTCATGCAAAAAGTATCAAATGTAAGCATATAATACTTGATTTTCTTGACCAAGCTCTGATGAGGTTTTGCTTTACATTCATTGAGCCATAAAACAACCCCTGGACCGAGAACCAGCAAATGAATGAGAGAGAAAAAGAGAAATCTTACGACATCAGAATTTCGGCTGCACCTACCTGCATTCAAAGCTACAATTTTTCCAACACCAGACTATAAACATAGGCAGAATCTCCAGTAAATGAGACTTACTCAAGTCGTAGTGACGGGGTCTTGCAATCTTCCAGAACCCACACTCATTGATGTCGTCCTATTCTCATGCTGCGCAGCACTAACAGTAGGTATGACAAACCTACTGCGATACACTTCGAACTAGGCAATGAAATAAATGGCGACATTCTGAACGCAGTCTGCGACATAGAGCCATGTGGCAAACATTCGGTCTCCATTCACATACTTTTGGGTGCGGGTGAGCCAAATCAAACGAATACAAAAAACAATATGAGGAATTTGAATTTTCTGCGAAAACCTGGGTTCTTTGTCCAATAGGCTCTGTTCAAAAATGTGATTGCCATTTTGAAACGTCCGCAGGATGGTTATGTACCTGAACTTACCAAGTAGTGTCGAATAGTTGGAATTTCCGCTGAATATCCTTCGAATTTCGGGCAAACATACTGATTTTCTGATCAGCTGTGTTTCGTTGCACACATGACCGTTTTTACAGCTACTGTAACCCTCTTCCTAATGTGTGGACGAGAGTTTCTTGGCAATAAGACCGCAGGGACATGTTTGCCGCAACAGGTATACATCTAAAAGTCGTGTACCGAGAGTCCATTCCATAACCAAGGTCAGCAACTAGCCTACAATCGGATTCAAGTTGTTCTATGGAAATTTGTCACCCAGTCGTAGTAATGTCGGTAAACTTCTGACTTGGTCTGACTTTTCTCCTTTTCTCCTGATAACACATAAAGATCAAAACGCTACTATCAATGAACGAGACCATTCATACTTTCGAAAATACAGGCATCATATTCAAGAATCTCCAAGAAATTGAAATAAACTCCATAATCACCAACAAAATGATGTGTTACATCGACTGAATGCAAGAAAATAGGTGGTAGCTTCAAGGAGAGTTCATGTGATTGATAGGCTCAGATAGGCTCACAAACAGGGACCTACGAAATTGTGGCTTATGGAAACCCATGTGCTCCTTTGAAGGCACTTTTGACTGTTCATCGCATGTTTGAGACCACCACTACTTGTGGCTCGCACACATTTGTGACTACAAGTTTCCGCTGTGGCATCCTCTATTACACTCCACATAACTTACAAGAAATGAGTGAGGAACAAAGCCCATCTGTGTAAGAATCAGTGGAAATTGCAACACGTCTGTCAGGTTTACCACCAACCTATGGATTTTTTGTATCTATCGTTCGTCGTCGTATAACCGGAAAAATCTGCACAAGAATGTCTACTCCACTGAAAACACAGTGAAGTAATTTCTCCCAAAACTGTTTCTGCTACATCGGCAAGGGATCATTTTAATAGTTATTATTCTTTTTGTTTGCGTTTTGTATACATAAGTTTTTATTCGGGGTATCAGTTACAATGGCAACAAAAGGACAACCAAGTCGTTTCGCTAGCTTGACAGATGTCACTCAATAGACCGTTGTCTGCAACAGCCGAACGAAACACTCAGATAGAATATACCAAGCATACTGTCCGCAAACCAGGTTGCATAATAACTGTTTTGTGGAGGTACTGGTGAACTTCCTGGGCATCGGTTGGCTCATCTCGCTCACTATCACTCGTAATGTCCTTAAAATGTACTCGCCCCCGGGAGTTTCACTTGTTCTGCTCAGGAGCAAGCGCATTTAATTCGTCCGCCCCAGGCTGCATTCAGCTCAGTCTCAATCATACGGCCATGCCTTTGGGTTGCGCATACTTTTGAGTCTAATGTGTGGATCACAGTGACGTCGGCGCAAAAGTGCATGTGGCACGCGTGACTTCAATGACCCACCAGCGTATCAGCTCCAACATAAAGATATCAGGCAATCGGGCTGATGATGAGATAGCATTTTTCCGCTGTATTATGAACTCGTATTGTCAGGAGGATAAAAATCCCCTCTAAAATATGAAAGAAGCAGTAGTACCGTAGGCTAAAATGATGTGTGTGTATAAGTGTGATATCGCTTGGATTAACGTCTTCAAGATTTATTACTACTTGACTCATTTACAATAACGATATGTTTATTCGTGTGTTTCCAATGTAGAAGAAGTATCCTAAGGTCAACGAAACTTTTGTGAGATGTAAAGTTGAAAGTGAGTTACAATTCCAGTATGGAATACGTGGCGTACTGAGTGACACGCGAAGTCGCAAGGCAAGAACCATGAAGGCTTGAGATCTACGAATAAAAAACGGTGCTACATGATGAGTGGGTTAATTATGAGGATTTCTTTCTTATTAATTACATGGATTGGTGCAATCCAAAAAATATTCCATAGAAATGCTATAGAAACAACATACTTGAAGGGAACGGCAAACGGGTTTGAGTTACCGACAAACATGTGTATCCAACAGGTGATAACGCAAGTGGCACAAAAAGCGCGCTTAAAAAGTTCGCAAAAATTGATTAAGCAGTTCAAGGGTCTAATGTTCACGATGGTTAACAGGTACGCAACGGGTAATGAGTGGGTTCAGGCGAGGGGATGGTTTCATCGGTGGAAATGAGGTGCAACCAGTTGCCCAACAGATGCGAAATAAACAGGTTGACGTTTTCGTCTCTACTCGGTGTGTAAACCATCTTCGTGTAATGTCACTCAAACAAGGCAAACGAACTCAGACGAATTCGGCAAATAGCAGAATCTAAAAAATTCAGACATAACGGCTGCCCCACAAGAATGTTTAATCCAAAGTCCAATTTGTTGAAAGAGACTTCACCGCCAGACTACTGACTACGTCGTTCTGGTGTTAACTACACATGGACAACATTTTTACTAAGGCAGTAGAAGTGAACTGTAACTTTAAAAATTTTGTTGCTCAGCTTACCACTGACGACTCCAGAACCGGCTGTTCACGAACTCCATAACGAGACTAAGAACTCACCAGAAATACTGAAGAAATAATTTTCCAGTGATAACGTAATAATCACGCCTAATCGGGTGTGTGCCCTCGTATTAGGATGATAAGTTTTGTCATTATCGCAGTGTTAACCGACTAGTCCTAAGACATCTACTCTTGTTTTACCAAGATTCTGACACATCTACCAATTGCGAGGAAATACTTAAATGTTTTTAGTGAAATTCAAGGTGCATTAAATTTTTCTGCATGAGACTTCAACATCAGGATAATGGTGGCTCAGCGACTGCGGCCTGTACATATTTGAGAAATGCGTTGTGGCTTCATTAAAGCTTCCAACTCATCTTCGATAGACAATATATATATATATATATATATAGTAGCTGCATTGTAGCAACGGCTTCCCTAGGCGCAAAGACCACACAGCACATCAAAATGAGCAGAATTTACTTAGCACAGACTATTTTCTTTGTAAAAATTATGCTCAGGGCACACACAACAAACGCTGTGTGGTGCATAAAATGCTCTCCAAGTGGGAAGTGGTTTCCCTTCGTTTGGAACTGAACAAGGAACGATTCGGCGTTTGTAGTTCGAACTTCTTTAAAACGGAAATTAGAATGAGTCCAAAACAAGCAAAAGCCTACCCGAATTTGTCTGCATCGTTATTCTGCCACAGTTGATATTTGCTTTTTTACATTGACTCAAATCCCTTTCAACTGGCAATGTTTTGCTGAGGTGATGGTCAAGTTCCTGTTCGCTTGACTCGCTTTGTACTTACAGTTAATTATCTTGCAACCACAGCCGTCTTATTCAATCTAAACTGGTAGATTTAGAAGAATCCGCAAAGCACAACGCAGTGTTTTCCTTGCTATCGTTATCGTCACGGTGCATACATAGAGGGAGTGTGTTGGCGTAGACGCAAGGCTATTTTGGCCTGCTTAGTGGGGATCTGTGTCAGTTACTATTGTAGATAAACAGTTCATTTCAGTTATTTTTTCAGTTCACAAACCTTGCATTGAATTGCAGTGGTTCGAGCTACTGCAGCTTTCTTCACCAAAGAGAATAATCTACTGAGAGCCACGTGTTGAGGACGATGGTCCAAGCGTGAGTTAACATAACATACCAAAATGAACTAGGCTGGAAGCAACCGTAGTCCATTTGGTACCAGCATTCTATGATCATCTACTCACTCAAGAGGAATAGATAAGGATTCAAAAAGGTTTTGAAGAAGAATTCAGTGTAGCTTTAGGATGAAGAAAATAGGCAAGTCTAGCCCGATCCTCAGCTTTGATTTTATCCAAAATTTCGAGTATCTCGACAACACAGTCGTTGGGCTTCATGGGATCTACAGCAGATAACTTTTGCGTGCCATGTAAATTGCGGTGTGCAGTGATCCTTCATACCACATCATCATTTCTATTATAACCTGTTGCAACTTCTCAATCGACCGCTTATTCTGTTTAGGATAGTAGTCAGAAATAACCAATCCCCGTTGCAACTGGTTGTATCGGTCAACATACACAACAACACACTGCTCTAAACAACCTGCCCAGAATGGTATCGGGACGCAACTTCTATACGAATCATTAACGAAAAGTAAGCATCTAGTTGGCTCATTAGCACACCCTTGAAAATAAATATCAAACTCTGCCTAATATGTTCTCAGCAGCCTATTAGCCTTCCACCAACTCAATAGTGAACCGTTGTGTCCATTCTTGAGTTCCACTGAACTACTCAGAATGTCTAGTCTGCCGCCGAAAGCTTAAACGTCCATATGCCAGAATAATTGGCCTTGTACCATTGGTTCACAGGTTTACCCTATCTGAAGCAAACTGGCGAGAACAAGCAGTATTTATGTGCCTTTCATTCTACATATGAAGTTACAGTACACAAAATTGGCACTTCTGATGACGTTAACGTGGAACAGCGACAAGGTGCCAGAAAGTTTGGGTACAAACTCAGCCCTCCTATCTAACTAGGAAATGGTTTTCTAAACGGTGTGTGGCAAGTATTCGATGAGTTAACTTAATCTTTTGTCATTTTGCTACAGATCATCCTGAAAATGTTCGGATGACCAGGTTTAGAGATAATCTAGTCAAAACCAATAACCCAAAAATCTTCACTAGAATCGATAGGCGATTGCAATTATCGAAAATTTTCCTGTGAGCAACAATTCAATCCAGAGGACAACAGTGAAAACGAATTCGGCGGCGAGTATCTAGTGAACTTCAAATTGGGCTAAGTAACCCAAATGGATGCGGCTGTTACAAGAAACAAGTAGGCTTTTTGAATATTAATTGGACATCTATCAGTCAAAGGGAATAACGCTGGCTGGGTTGCAAGGGTGGTCCTCGCAAGAGCCATCGTAGATAGAAAACAGCGATGTATTCGGCAACTTCAACTGCTCGAATGTACACAACCATTCAGATATATTTTTCAGCTAAGTCGGCTAATGAGCTGGCGACAGTCTTTGAAATCAACAGTGTTTCAACCAATGAGCCGTTGAAGACTGATGGACTGACAAAATATTATTGTCAAATTCGCGTGAGATAAAAAAGACCAGCCTCTCGATTCTTGGTAATGAAAGCCAATCACACTTTGAAATCCTCTTCCCTTTGTCTGTCAACACAAAGTCAACACACAAAGTGGGTCACCAAAACGAAGAAACTAACGGTCTTGTCTGGCTACTGATCAAATAGGCAAGAAAATTTGTCAGTTCATAAAGAACGCTAACTGTAGCTCTTTGGAGAAAAAAAACAGCCATTATTTTCCAGAAGTAAACTGTTGAAAAAAGCCCAACACCATGGTAAAAGTCTCCGTCAAGCATGAACTCACATCAACCATAGAGATATCCTCCCCAATACTGAGTGCATATTTAAATAATTCCCGCCGGGTAATGAGACCATCTCGATTTGTGTCTATAATGGAGAATTGGGTCAAGTAGTCCATGGGAACCGGTGTGATTTTGAGTTGTGTATCACCAAATGAGCAAAGATGACTTTCATTCTTCCTTCCATTCTTTCGAGTCATTAAACCTGGGTTGGTCTCCGATTGGTCACCCTTGAGCTGGTATGTCTATTGGAGGGTATCTTTAAAGAAACAGCGGGATTCAACATGCGTGCGTGTGCAACCAACCCAGGACACAAAGTGGTACTGCAGTCACCTGACTTCAGGTGTGCGTCTCACCATTGCTGTTTAGATGACTAGTAGCTGGCAGGTGAGTGTATGACCCGACAAGCATTTAATCGATCCGCTCCGCGATTGCTCGTAATTCCTTTAGTGCATGTGCACCAACTTTCAGAAGTATGTCTACCCAAGGTGACAGCAATACAGTTGTGTGTATCAATGAAGCTTATCGAAATCTAGCACGTCCTGATCCCTCCAAATTGTGCTATTGCTCACTGATAAATATAAATCTCATTTGGATTGGTTGATTTTGATGGTCCCTGAAATCTTGGCTTATTTATAATCAACAGTCCTGTTCAGTTTTAATTAACTTTGACTTTGTATGCAGAAGTCCCTCCGAACACAGTCGACTTACGGGGAACGGCATAACTGGCTTTAGCTGGAGCTGCCCTCTATCGAGAAGAGCGACCGTATGGGAAAACAGCTATTTAAATATCTCAACTTCTGGTAATAATAATAACACAGTGGAGCTAGTGAACTATTATTGTTACCTGTAATACAGCAAACACCTACTTGTAATGACCATCCCATTAGACAGCAATCATTTCATACAGGCTAACTGGCATCATACCAAAGACCCCAGTGTGTGTCAGAAATTTTGGGCCTTATGTCCAGTTGGGGACAGCTTGCAATATGAAGATTGTTTAAAGCTGTTTAAATCTATGAACCTTTATTAAAAGTTTGATGGGCGATCACACAGTGTTGCATGATGTCATCAAAAGCTTTGCTGTGTGTCAAAACGGTCTTCAGAGCCCGAAGTCATAGTTATGCAAGTTTACAGCAGAAAAGTTACAGCAGAAAACAGTGATACTAATGAAATTCATCCGTTTATCTCTGAATAAAATAACCTACAAGATGGTTCAAAACGTCTAAAAAGGACTACTTTCTGCCCATGTAGCGCAGTTCTGTGTTACATTCCCTCCCACTTTCTCTCCTTTGAAGTGACCTTCCCCAAGGAAGAAAATGGACTGCTTTTCTCCCTCCGAAGTTCACTCAAAAGGATTCATCGATGCTGTTTCTTTCGACAATTGTTCTCTTCTTGAAGGGACCTAACCGCCTGGGGGATTCAAGAGGGACCAAATAATTGCTCTCTTCTTGAAGGGACCCAACCGCCTGGGGGATTCAAGAGGGACCAAATAAAATCTGCAAGGTTTTTTTCTGCAGGGGGAGGAGTAGTGGTAGTCACGAGAGGTACAGATAAAAATAATGCGGTGCAACCTCTAGTCTCTTGGAGATGGGAATGTTTACGGGTCATTCTTCAGGCACCTGATTGGTGTAAAACACAATTAACTAGTGTACGCGTTAGGTGTCCTTCGAGAGCCAGCAACCGGATAGGACCTTCTTAGGGCTCATCACGTATGCGCAATTCCCGAATTGCCGTCAACATTATTTTTCTTCTGGACCATGTACTGCGATGTCTCGAATTTCAATTAGAAAATATGGAAAAAAGAAAGATTTGAATGGGATTAAGTTAGATCTCCCCCCATACAGTTGAAGTTAAGTGTTGTTCCTGATGTAAAACGTCCTCCTATAAGCGTTTTACGTGGGTTGTTTGTCGGTTGGTCGACCTTGCTAGTTGAACTGCAGACTTTTCATTAACACTCGACATCGTCAGCTGATGGTGTCGATTCGTGGTGAAATGTTTACAATCCAATTGACAAGCTTGGCGAACAGACCAACAACCAGCGCACCCGAGCTACATATAGTCCACAACATTGCCAGCTTTTTACGTTATAGGACCATTCTACCCGTGGAGGCTGATAGTGTGCTTATCTGAAGTGAACTTTGGTTAGACCCTTGCGATTGTGCAGTGCCATTTGCGGTGGAAATTGTGGTGTGTGATAACACATTATCCGTTGTGTATGATATTGAACGATGTTCATGTGGTTCTCGGATTACCGCGTCGAACTATGCAGACGCATTTATTGATCTGTGCTCATATACTTGACACCTCGGATAGGAATTTGTGGCTACCACCATTTCGTTGTGGTCGAGCTTAGATGCTGTGAAGAACCTGAGAGCTATAATGGGTGAACTATTGAACGGAATCCTCTCCAGAAGGTCAAGAATGGACAGAGGGAAAAAAGTACAGCCAACCCCCAAGATATGTGCATTCACAGTGTAAGGCGTCTAAAGCTTAGTTCTTGCTCTTTGCTGCGACAGGAGTGTGAGTACATTGAAATGTTTCCTTCAGATGGCCGGTGTTGATGAGAGTGGAGATGCAATTTTTCACTGGGAGGAGATGGTTTTTAAAAGGTTGTCAGTAAGGGCAGACGCATTAACTATTACGATTAGGATACTCCTTAAACCAAGAGCTGCGTTTGGCTTAGGACGCGCCCACCATGCACAGCAGCAATGCGGTTAAGGCACACTCACCTAACACTATGCGTCCAAAGTAAAATCCCACCTGGCTCGCAAAGCCTCTGGATGGTTAGCCATAAACAGGATTCATCAAGTAAATGTTACCATTTTCGAATGTCAGAACATGGCGCTAAAGGCGCAAAATGTATCATTCTACGCCGCTTGCCATCAGGACATCCGGAACCGCGATTCAACAAGAATGCGAATGAAAAGTAGCATTACTCGACAGCTTAAATTTGGAACCCAGAAAATCAACCCCTTGCTGGTTAAGAAAGATTCTGAAAGGCCGAAAAGTTTGATGGCATAATTTGGAGCCAACATAGGACCTCTAGCTAAGGATATCAAAGGACAGTCGATGTAAACACGGGTTTGGAGTTGTAATTTTCAGCAACTATCCCGTAAGAGTCGTTAGGGAACCAAACTGCAACAGTAACTGAATGATATAAGTTTGAATAAAAAAATAAGCGGGTTCCAATTTGGGTTCAAGTAGAACATAAGGGGGACAGAAACTCGGGAACTGCGCTTACCTGATGAGTCCCAAGAAGGGCGCAACCGGTCGTGGGATGTCGAACCGTTTTCAGCAATCTTGTGAGTAGTTTCCTTTATGAAAACACACTGCGGTATCTCGAATATCGTATCAACTGAAACATGGGGCCGCCTACGTGCAGCACATTCAGTTGAAGAACACCATAAACGAGAGATTTGCTTGAGTTTACGTGAAAACCAAATTGATTTGCAAATGAGTGTATTTGTAAGCGGGTGTTCATTATGTTTGTGGTGAACTACATGTCACAACCTCATTCTGAAGTGAAAGCCCGCGAGTTTTATACTCAACGGCGGAGTCATTTTTCTATGAGATTTGAATGTTCGAGTTACTGAATATTCGGAAGTTTGGGAAGGAATATTTGGTACACTTTGGGATTGGATGGACAAATGAGAATGAAGAAAGTGTTCTTTGCTTAAATGCATCCCTTGAGTGGGCATTAAGCAACAGGTGATTTAATCGCCGAAGACTGTCAGTAGCCTGTGACTCTATCCGAGAAATGGAATTTATTTATTGCGTAGTGGGTTAGCGAAAACTCCAAACTCGTTCTACTCAACAGATTGGTATATGGTTCCGATTGCAACACAGATCGATCTTAGGTCTGAATTAACATCCGCATCAACTGGCACGATTCCATTGACGTGGAGCAGAAAAAAAACTACGGAATAGAATATCTGTAAAATGACTTGGCAAGTTTGACGAGGCTTATGAAAAGCCGAAATTAACACTATGGAGGTCAGCTGACGGACAAACTGACTGTAGTGAAGACAAATATGTGCAGCTATGCTGGAGAAATCTGGATGAAGCAAGCAGCGCGAAAGGATTCGTTTTAGGTAAACCTTACTCTGATTTCATCCAGTTTTGAGAAGAATCCAACTTTCACTAAAGTACTGAAGGACTCCGCATACCCAACCACCCATAGAATCGTAAAAACCTTGCTCTTGAAATGCTCGCGCGTGCTGAAGGATGAATGTTAGATTGAGTGAAGTTCAAAATCAAGTAGTACGACAATCGATGTCCCCGCAAAGAGTTCTTTGTTTGAAGGATGAATGTTAGATAGAGTGAAGTTCAAAATCAAGTAGTACGAAAATCGATGTCCCCGCAAAGAGTTCTTTGTTGCAATGAGTTTGTAAGTACAAAACCCGATCCCTGTAGTTTCTTCAACACATCTAGACCAATCAAAAGCCCACCAAATCTGAAGATATTCTAGGTATATGGAAGGTTAGTTCCTCTAACTTATTCAATCCCCTATTTGCATTCGAATGGCGTCAACCGCATCAAATCCTTCAAGGTGTAGACAAGAACCATATGGATGATACTTCAAAGTTAAGAGAGTCAGAAACATCAATTCCGCAAATGCAAACTGACAGGTCTCCGGAATGGACGGTCTTTCTAGTACACGAGGGTGTGGCGCATCTCAAGACACATTAGTTCTCGAAGGTAGCAGAACTAGCATTGATAAATTAAATGAATTGCTCAAACTATCGAAGAAAGCGGATTTTTGGATCACCAGCGCTTCTGTAATGTATCACTTGCGAACTACCGACTAGTAAATTGATCGCTTCAGTGTTCAACAAAAACTACACCTCTGCTATCTCTTTACCGACTTTTTAAGCGTGACAACAGAAAGCGTTCCCCCGGCGGAAATGCTTGTATTGTAGTAAATTTGCTGTATTAAACCGAAATGTGAAGAATTTGACGGAGGCATCTCACTCTTTGATGCTATACAAGTTTTCGTTGGCATGTCGTCATGCTTAGGCCGACTGATGACCTGTGTGAGGCTGCATGCCAGTCTGATTCCTTCTGGTTTGCAGAGTATCCACAGGCCGATTCGCGGTAGCACATCCAGTTCAGCGCTAACCGTTCGTCTCGTCATAAGTATGTGCAGACCTTTTGTGATCCTATGTAAACTGATACCATGCCTCTGAAAGCATGAAATAACGAGATCATCTTTGGTTCCATTGCTTCGGCGTTTTCGCGTGACAAGCTATTTTATATGCGTTGATGTACATTAGCAAGTTCGGTAGAACTGATTTTTTCTTTCGAAGGCGGTTGGGGTCGTTTCTTGATGGTAAATTTGAACATGATAGAACTATATATATATATATATATATGTATATATAGTTCTATCATGTTCAAATTTACCATCAAGAAACGACCCCAACCGCCTTCGAAAGAAAAAATCAGTTCTACCGAACTTGCTAATGTACATCAACGCATATAAAATAGCTTGTCACGCGAAAACGCCGAAGCAATGGAACCAAAGATGATCTCGTTATTTCATGCTTTCAGAGGCATGGTATCAGTTTACACTCCTGTGCAACATGCACGTTTATTTGTAGTGTTTATTCAGTGGAAAGTCACCTTAAGCGTTGGTCAGGAAATGTCATATACCACAAAGAGAATGTGTTGGTTAGCGGATGTGGCACACGGCTATGTCCAAGTTATTGATAGCAGCGTTTAGTCGTTACCAGGTCCAACAAAATGACTGTGCTGGTTTGAACATAAGGATTTTGCAACGGTCATTTGCTAGTAAAATAAACTCAGTACAAAACTGAAAAACGATTGTGTTCTGTCTGGTACATGTGAGTGTTCATGGAGAAACCGACTTGTGGATCTCCTTAGAAGTGACCATAGCATGTTAACTTTTGTAAGTTGCATTTAATGTGAATCGCTGCCGGCGTTGAAGGACTTTAACTCTGTTCTTTCTTGGCTAGACGAGGTATCCAGCCAAATTTGTTGCGGCATTCTGGCGGTTTTCCATCTTCCTCCACCGCTGTTGCCTCTACAGTGAAATAACTTGATGGTGTGTTTCCAGACACAGTGAAATTCTTGACATGTTGACATTGGTAACCTGGATCGATCTGACAGTTCACGTTTGACGTCATTGAAATGAGCGAATACGGTTTGGTTCCATATCTAACTGGACTATGCTAAATTTTGTTGGTGCTTTTTTTGCTGTCCAGAAATTGGCACTTAATTTCTGACAAGCGAATTGCACCACTAACCACATGGCTTCACCGGAAGAGTTGAACTTTGCAAAATGGCCGATTCACAATTATTTCCATTTTCTAGCTTATGAATCCTACTAAATGTGAGCAGCTAAACAGCCGATATTCTGACAATTCTGACTTGGCCTTGATTTTCAGCTTACATCGTACTGGCTACTTCTGTTAGGAAACATTTGACCCTTACCGCCCGAATCGCTCAGTTTTACGGTTATTTTCCTAGAGATTACAATATTTTGATGAGCATTGTGTTGTGTTTCTTTTATGGCATGCGAAAAGGCGGTTCAAGAAATTGAACACAAGGACACATACGAACAATCGGACAAAACTTGTGCGTCAGCATTTTTACTTCAGCATTTTATCCGTTGCCTTTCATTGTCTCTGTATGGTGTTAGATGTAGAAACAGCCTGGCTACCGTTTCGGATTACACTAATTCGTCTGATTAACTCTGATCAACAAGGATTCGGCTGTGTTCTGGGGTCGAAAGTGAGACAGATCAGTAGGGCGGTCAACGACTTCGGAGATTTGGCTCCTGTTTTCATACGGGTTATGATAATCGAGTCCTCCCTTCAAGACCAGCACAAAGATGGCCTATTATATTGTCGTTGATTTGCGATCTAATACATCCAACCCTTCGTATTACTAAGTTAAAATGAATGTACCAATGTGTGGATGTACATGTCGGTCTTATGACTGCCAGGCATCACCGTTTCCTACACAGTGCACTCTCACCTATTTCTATTAATAACTATTCCGTCCCTAAATGTGAATATAAGAGTCACGTTGGCGTTCAGATCCTGTCAAACTAAGTGTCGCCGGACACACACCTTGTCTAAATTTAATTGGCGCTGCTCGATGGGCTGGGCAACCCTTGACAGGAAAAACTCAGTAGAGTTCAGCGCCTGGATGCCACTCTCTGTCCGTTTATCTCTTCCTATGATGTCTATTTGCGACTTTATGTGTTGTCAAGCATGAGCATCAGGCACCATGCGAAATTTACTACCCTTCGAGACACATTTTAGACACTGCTGGGTTTTTGCAGTGGTCCTAGAGCTTTTGTTTTAACCTACATACCTATCTTATGTGAGACAAAAAGTAACTAATATTTCGAAACCTTGGTGCATGGATTTGGCATTCATTCTTGTCGTTAAGGGACACTCCTCTTACAGGAGATATCCATCGAAAGTCTTAGTTCACGCGGAAATGGTCGCCCGTGGAAATGGTGCTTTTTGAAAGAGTTAATTGGGTAAATAGTCTTCAAAAGTGTCCTCTAAGAGTTTTTTTCAAAGCGAGAAGGTTCTTAAGAACAACTTTTGTCAATGACATCATGGCATATAAGCTACTCTTTCGGTAATCTGGACGTCCAGCGATGCTACTGAACCAGTGTTACAGCGCATTTTAGAATGCTTGGTTGAAGTTCCAACCATTGGAGATTAGTCATCCAGCTCACAGGACACATTGGTGGGTTATTTTGAGTGCACCGAAGTGTGAAGAGATGTTGTCAGGTGATTTTAATCGGGATCAACTAGTAGTCATATTAAATAGACTTACGGTTCAAGCACCCTTGCGCCGCAGCTATATTAAATATCATAAATTTCTTTGAAAATGGCTGCGTCCCCTGGGCATAAGGATCAAACTAGAGCCAAACCTTACTGGAGGAAGGTAGTCAAAACAAGCCTGATTTTCGCTAAAGAATATGGGCCTTGAAGAACAAACTATTTTCACTCGAATTTTACCCAACTTCTATCGATGCGTGCGAATGGATATATCTATATCCTATTCTGACAAATTACAGGCCTACTATTCTGCTATGGATGTTGATCAATCTTTGAAGCTCACGTAACAAATGCCTCCTAAGCATGCATGCCAGCATAGGATCATTTGTCGGAAGTAATTTCGGTAGCAAAAGGTCAGTTTAGTTGTAGATGTTTGCGGAGTTCGTAGAATTCATGCTCAGTTCACTCTCGTTTGAACAGTCGTCCTCCTATCTTGGCGCAATTATTCTGGTGAGTCCATATTAAACGGGGAAGCAGTGGACTCGAGTTTCTCTCTTAGTGGGCTCTTAGTAGAGCCAACCAGTTTGCCTTAAAAAGGGACCGTAGTGAGAGGATCTATTGCGTGAGCCCTGTGGATAATGGGGACAAAGCTTGTCTACTAATGAGTAGTGTAGTGTATCACACAGTTATCCGTGTGACCAACTCCAAACTCCATTAGCTGACCGAGGCGGCTGGCTAATCCAACACTGGATGAAATTGATCTAACGATGAACAAACAGTATTCTGCACCTGGTTCCATTTCGTCCAGTCAGAATTTACGTTTTCTTGAGTTCTGTAACCACACAAAGTTCTTTTCGAGTTATGATGTTTATAAGCAGTAAGTGCACAGGCACATGAAGAAGGGCACTGCCAAGAACAGAACTACTTTATCTGACCGCCAGTGCGATGCGTCTTCCGCTAGAGCAGTGGACAATTTTTCGCACTTCTCTCTTCAAGAACCTAGCCGAGACTTGAAATTCACAAACAGTCAAAAGCTGTAGACAGGTTGATTAGGCATGCTACGAAAACAAACCAAGTAACAAATAGACTTCTTCGATTTATACACACGTTTATATACCGATTTGGTTTTGGCGGAACTCATCTGCAACGCAGCTAAACCTCTCGTTTATGATGTTCTTCTTGTTTTTTTATTTGTCGTGTAACTGACTGACAGCATAAAATACACCTACGGTCGGCGTGCGGTCGTTGAAGGTTTATCATTCATCAACAATAGTGTGATCTGTAGGTTTCGGTGGACTGGTTGCGGTAGATTTCTGGAGGGAATGAGGGTAAAAATAGGTGTTTCAATCTGTACCCGCACACAGGCATGCTAGGGATTCAACCTGCTCACGTCACTGCAAATTCTTCATAACTTCAAGCCCACCTTTCTCTAATTATTGAATGCTGTGTAAATGTTATCAATAGATCCTTCATCGAACCGTTGTTATCTCGATGAAACTCAGCCATATCACTAATGGGATTCCACCGGTCGCACAACCCACCATTTTCAGACTGTTTAGCTGATTGGTAAGAGTACTTAATAAATACCGCTTGTTTGCTTGATCTCACCTGAGCGGTTCTCCCTATTTTGTTTAGTCAACACGTGGTGGATCAGAATAACATAGCTTATCGACCCGTAACTCATTTCGCTAACAAACAACGAGAGAACAACCTGAACCTCTGGTGTCATAGACCTAACCGAGGTTGGACTTTGCGTAAAATCGTCATAAATACAGTGCCTATAGCACGGAGAGATGCAGCACCCAGAATGACCCAGCTAACCATTTATCGATCACCTGACAGATCAGTCAGAATTAACTGAAGGGAGAGGAGTAAACGGGTGTACAGTGCTAGGTGTTTTTTGTCACGGATAAATGCCTAAGCGACCGTGACAATAAGCAAGCAGCTGAAATACTGCTCTTTGTGGGTTGTTCGGCATCGTCTCCGACTGATAGCGAGGATACAGAGTATGAAGTTTCGCCAATAACGATAACAAACACGGTTTTTGTTAGTGACGAAATGCATGAGAAAAGGGTAATTGAGTAAGGCACTTCGCCGTGATACTGTAAAATAGTGAACCTTTTGAAGTTTACAGCTTTCTCCAACATATGGTTTTATCCATATTAACCATGTATTCCTTCACTCCATGGTAACCTTCATGTTATTTTCTGCTGATTCGGTCCGTACCATGAAATCATAAGTCATATTCTGTCGTACACTAACATGGACTAAACAAACGGGGAATTTCACTTGTCACTTGTTCTGCGGCTACAAGACAGAAGCAACCCCTGCCGCAACGAGTCTTTTCAGGTGGACAGCTATCTGCACAGCGTTATAATTCAATATAAGTCAGTGTGCGTTCACATTCTGCCGCGAGCACAATGTCATTACCCAGGCTTGCATTCCATTGTTTTCGCTGACAGACCCGCGAAGTGTATCACTCACGAATACCATAGCTTCAGAGGTATCGATTTCCATGTTAGCAATCGCGGGTTTTTCACAATCCTGTCAATTTACTGTTCCTCAATCCGATATAAGTGGGTAGTTAGATGTAATTATTTGCTTTCTGACTAAGTAGTCACAGCAGCGCGACCGTTTAAATTAACTTTCTGCCCGCCTAGAGGTGATTCGCTTACTCATCGAACTGGCCCTACAACATACATATGGTATAAACAGGTAGCGTTTTCCGCGTGCT
This sequence comes from Clonorchis sinensis, assembly GCA_003604175.2. Classification (NCBI taxonomy): domain Eukaryota; kingdom Metazoa; phylum Platyhelminthes; class Trematoda; order Opisthorchiida; family Opisthorchiidae; genus Clonorchis; species Clonorchis sinensis. The sequence goes on along the minus strand of CM030369.1, from coordinate 183,635,558 downwards.
TTGAAAAAAAAACATACAAACTGAACGGACTGAGATCTTCGGAACCTCACAAATGCGTTGTTGGTCGACAAGTGTTATGTATTTGTTTAGGCCAACGAAGAGACGGAATAAAGATCGTCAGGTGCACATGGAATAACAGATCAGCGGATGGACAAGTATACTGGCAAGTATACTTCCAAGTTTGTTACCAAAGTGACGGCCGTAGCAGACAAACTGATAACATTTCATCCACAGTATGTTCAGACTCGGGGACTGCGTCTACCTGATGAGCCCCAAGAAGGGCGAAACCGGTCGTGGGCTGTCGAAGAATTTTCAGCAACCTTATAAGTAGTGTATTACGTGTAAACTTAGCTTGTTTTAGACGCAACAGCTTTACGCATACATTCATACCATACTGTATGCTTCGAAGAATTTATGAGACCTACCGCAACAGTTTGCGTACATTCGGCAGTTATTTCGATTTGGGAGCATAATCTCCAGTTTGAGATCTTCATTTCAGAGGGAGCGCATGGCCTTGATAACAGTTGGTACACTAAGCACCATAATACACACGAGGCAAGTTAACTGACAAGCGTTTAGTTAGTTGGGAGCCCGATGTTGACCACGTTCAACGATACAACCGTAAGTAACAAGGACTGAAAACATTTGAGACACATGCGTTTTAGCATAAGGTAAGGACATGCTATACAAAGTATTTTAGTTGTATGCTGTCCTGAATATCAGAAGTATGGAGTGAACAAGCGTCAAAACGAGTGTGAGAGAGAGATAAACAGAGTACTGTACGATTACATCACGCGGTCCGACGGAGAGAGACATTGGGCGCCACACACAGAAAATTCTCATCAGCTAGTAAATAAAGTTAACGGATTCAGTCGGAACAACAGAAGGATAGCAAAATCGACAGCCACGAGAGAGACGAATAGCTTGCTAATAAGCCAGATAAATTCGGTCGATGAGAGTAAGACAAGAGAGGGTATGATAAAAAGAACAGTCAGCACCGGACAAACGAAGAGGACGGACAAATGGGGGTTTGCCAAATCAACGCCTGTAAAAACCAAAATCCGTAATAAGGAACTGGAGTGATGCAAATAAATATGGCCTGAACCCTCGACCCACGGAAAAAGGAGAGAACCATTGTTATGAGGGATAAATCACGGAGAATTCCGATCAGAAAAGTTCCTCTTTACGCTGAGTTCCGTCAAAAGCATCCGCGCGACACAGTGGGCAGGTGCGTTTGGTCTGGAGAAGAGAAAAGGGAAACCGCTCGATATGCAAATCTGTATGGTAATACGTGAAGAACATTAGAAGGACAGGGAGACCCCATAAAACAACTGCCCTAGTAATATCACTGTTTCACGACAAATTAGACCGGAGTGAAAATAATTTCGAGCCTCTTGCCACCTCGTGAAGTGGGAAAACTACTGTTTTGGTGTGTTGTGGTTGATCAATTACGACACAGAAGCGGGTTCCTCACCCGAATTCACGTGACTTCAGTTGTTTCTCAGCCGACCTGTGATGGCTGGACTGAACTTTTCGGCTATAAAGCTGATTGCCGTCCTAACTTCTGTTGGCTTCACCCTATTCGTTGTCAGTGTTCGATGGAGCATGTTCACTACCATCGCACTGCGCCCTGCTGGAGACTACTCCAGCCTACTTCTGGCACATCTCGGACCGGTAAGCGACGACCAAAATAACCGAGTTTATACACCAAATACAGTCCGGTCCGAGCCAATCGTTGACTGCTTGATAAAGTACCCTCTGTAGATTGTTACTCTCTCGTTTAGTAGACGTATCTGGATAGAAATTGTCTCCGCTGGGACTAATGTTTAGGTGTCTAACTCACTCTGCTCGACTGCATTACCGGAAAAAGCTATCTACACAAAAATAAGTCCCAGATACTGATCTCTGAATATCGGTCACCATACATTTAATTAATCTGTTGGTTTAGAGAAACTAGATTGAGGGGCTGCTGTGCTACTAACGGTTAGTTTAATCATTCACGGCAAAATGCAGGGCAACCACACAAACAAACACCATACGTATGAGGTCCCCTACAACTCCACAAAGTTAACTCCGAACGGTATCAGAGATTCGCGTTTAACTTCGTATGTGATTCGATTGAACACGATTACTGATTTCGGCAAATTTCTGATGACGTAGGAAGAACTCGTCGTGTTGGAGTTTAACAACCTGATGTAGTAATCATACGTTTCCTAGCACTGGGTTATAGCAACCCCCCACATACATATAGTCTACAAAATAGCTGCCACACCAGGCATTATGGTCTACACAATTTCCCAGACCAGTTTTCGGAGCTCCAGGACATACGCATTGTGTGTCTACGCACTAATCTAGGTATTGCAACTCAACTCTGCGTTTCTATCGAGGTTAAAGAGCTATCGGTCGGTGCCATTCAGAGAACTTGATGGCCTTCCTACCACTCTGACTCTGCATCGTTGCCATCTCGTCTGTCACGAATTACGTTGAATATGGACAAGTGTCGTACGAAATTTCCTCAACCGGTTACTCCTTCGAAGTGGCATGTGAAAATGCGCACTCCAAGGGGAAACTATTACATTCAGTGATGTGAGATCTGATATATTTTCACTTCTTCTTATGTAGTAATTGTGTAGCATACAAGCAAAAGTCATGTCATGACTGATCTGAAACGATCTGAAATTACCTATCTGGTATCCGAATACCAGAAACCCATATGCATACGTTGTGCATCGTAGTTCTTGTTAGTCTTTAAAGATACCTGATGTAGTTCCTGTTTTCAGTTGGTGAAAACAGTTCTAAGCCAAATGTCACGAGACTAGAACGGGGTTGTGTTAGTTGGAGAAGGAGATCTTATGGGGGAGATGTGTTAGAGAAAGTACTGCATACGGGTGTGTAGAGATTTCCAAGCTCGGCGAACAAAGCGACAGCCAATCAACTATCCGGCATCACTAATATATTGCGGATCGATCGAGAATACATAAGAAGCTACTAGCCTGAACAGAATGCGCTACAAAACGGTCGATAAAACAGCGAGTGAAACTTCATATGAAAGGACCACCGGATTTGTACAAATAATTTTCAATAGTGACGGAACATAATTAGGCTACTGTTTTGTATTCCGATCTACGGGCCACAAAGACAGTCCTTGAAGGTAACGGGGAAAGTCAAGTTTCGATTGGGATAGCTGTCAAAACAAATCTGGCTGGAGTTTTGACCTGGGATTTTCTCGCTGGATCGTTGTTCGACTGGTTCTACAGTGCTCTGTAAACATTAGCAAATGACGTCGGAGTTATTAAGGTTGGAGATCACCGGTTTGAGACAAAACACTGGGTGAACGAGATAGAAGTTTTTTCAAAAAACGATCACAAGCGATAGAAAGCTGAAAATCCTGAATTTCAACTGATGTGCGCTGCTCGTTCATAGTTCGCAAGCTCTACCACTTGGATTTGCTAATTTGAATAAGGGGTAAAACGAGTTCCATCGGACAGCGCTACAGACGGTGGACTTGGGTAGGTAGATAGAGCTGGTGAAAATTATCATAGTCAAGTTTAAACAAGGGAAAACGAGCAGTGGCATCCAAATGCGTCAGACAGGGCGACAGAAGAAAATTAGCAACATCCGATGCCAAAGCGGTAACACTTGGCTGCAAATGGTGGTGGTACCAACAATGACTTGAACAGCGCCTAACTTCCACACTCAAAAGACTGTATCGTTCCACAGCGATCTTAACTTCTTACACACGCCATTCTACAGCCGCACAAACACACATCATAACAGCAGGCCACGATATGCCACTGCACCAGATGGTTGGTCACAATCTGCCCATCGATCATTGTGCTGAATGGTGAAATAGTCTATTCACGGGTGGAGAGATAGGACGGCTAGCAAGAGACGTGTGTCCTGTTACATGTGTTCGGTTAGGCGTAGTTCGATCGTATAACCCTTATGTTCGTAAGTGTTCAAGGGTTCCTTGAAATACTGTGCACCGTGCAGAGTGGGGTGTAAACACCAACGAGCTCAGTATACGGAAACCATCACCATCAGTGGAAACAACGCCATCGAGATGAACAACAAATCCGCACTCAGTGAGGTCGCCTAGTTGTAATAGTACTAAAGAAGTAAAGAAGGTAAGTAAAGGAGGTTCCATTTGGAAAGAAAATAAATCGGGGCAGTGAAAACAAGATGGAATAATCCGAAGGTTCAAAGAAAAACGTCGAAGAGCTAAATTATGTGGGATTTAGGAGATGTTAGAACGTGAGAACAACAGCTCCTGATTAATAATAATAATAATAACAATAATAATAATAATAATCATTCAGCTGTAACACCCTTTCGGTGCCTAGCTGCCATACCACCCAAAGGAAGCACGAGGGCTGAGATACTGCCAGGATGCCCAAGCCTAGACATGGGAAGTCGAGAGGCAGAGGTCAGGTTCGAACTAGAGACCTTCCGGTCCGTAAATTCGCGCTCTAACCACTTGAGCCATCTCGTCCCCACAGATCCTGATTGCCCTTAGTTCGTCAAGAAAATACAGACACAGCGCGTCTTCCCAGACTCTATCAGCGTTCATCGGCACGTCAAACCCGAAGGCACTAAATTATGGCGTAAACACTTGTTTTCCGCTGAAACTACGATGTCTAAGCAGAATCGCATACGCGTGGTGGGGGCAACGCAACCACACTTCTGATACACTTCGTACAGCATCTGGAAAGCTTTCCGATGGGCGTTCGACTAAAAACGTGGTGCGACTACACTCCCGTTAGTTGTGTACCCAGGCACACCTCATCTGCTCCATCTGGAATGGGGGAGGAAAGCTATAGTTGAGCAGGCTATAAACTGAAAAAGTACCAAAGGCATGACTAGAAGACTTCGTCAATTGGTGTATGCCCGCTTTCATGAGGATGAGTTAAAGGCCTGTCTAGCCATTGGTTCGAGACGGCATGGCCAAATCACCAAATAAGTGGCGTTCTTATGCTCAAACAATCAACTGAACTTCTTGAATGTGTCTATCGGTTTCGCTTCCGGCACTTTATAGATGCTTTCTTAAAGGCGAACTTTCTGTATCGGTCGCCTGTGACGACCAGACTCAACACACCTGGACACACGGCTAACGGCTAAAAAACAACCGAATACATGAGAGTACCTATCAACCAAGGATAGTCATGTGAACGTACCTTCAACCACTTGTCAACACATTTCGCGTGAAATTCGTGTCGGCATCGCATTGCACGCAATAGATCCTTCGATTCATAGTCATCCAGACAGATCATACAACGATCATCAGTTTCAGCTACGCAATCCTTGGTGTTTTCATGCTGAGTAGGTGCTTCATGGATTTTGCCGTAGGATCGAACAGGCAGGGTATCCAATTCCTCCTTTGTGAGTCCGCGGCGTCCACTAGATTCCAACTGCACAGCTAACTGATACAGCGTGTCAACACTGGCAGCCGCAGCTGCAGTGTTCTGGTAGTCGTATCCATAGAACCCATAGACATAGGGATCGTACCCAGAGTATGGATTGGCAAAGTCACCAAACGTATAGCCAGGGTAGGCATAGTCGAAGAAACCATGCCGAGGGAGGTGCCGTCTGATGATTAGGCGCCAACTGAGCTATTAAGGTTGATGACAAATCTGAGACGTCAGTTGAGTTTCGTGTGGGTGAGGCTGGGACGGTAACAAAGAACGGTAAAAGACTAGTTGGGTAGGGTGATGGTGGCACCGCTGGGGAAGGTGATGCGGTAAATGGAGACGGAACAGTCTGGCGATGGTAAGTCGCGTGCTGATGAGCTGCAGCAAACGATCCATGATGGGAATGATGACAAGGTGGAACTTGAGTGACAGGCACTGACCGCACCGCCGCCACCGTTGTTGGATAGTACAAATGAGCGTGCAGGATGGGCACGGGTATGGATGGCGTTGGGGCTGCCGAGGTAGCTGAAAGCATGGACATGACATTAGCTGGAATGTGGCGGTGTGTTTGTTGCTGTAAGGCCGCGGCCGCAGCCATTGCAACTGCTGCCAAGGCTACTGCTGCTGAGCCGGTGGGTTGAACGTTTGATGCCTCAGTGGGGATCGGTGCCGCCGGACGAGACAATACGAAACCTGGGGAGCGCGTCGGTTGCTGCCACGGAGTTGGTCCAACGACCGTTGCAACTGTTGCATGTTGAGCTCCAGTCGAATGATGAGGCACAAGAGGTGGTGTCACGGCAGAAGCGACCCGACTACCATTAGCACCACCCATGGAAGCACTGACGACGACACTAGCATTCGACTCCCCGGCAGTCGCTGTCATAGCAGACGGGTAATACGGCAAGGAGTATGGATCCTGGGTGGAAAGAAGGTAAGCACATAAAATGAATAGAAGAGAAGTTATATCCATATACATCCAACCAACGGCGAAGTAACAAAAATAAGCTACTGAAAAAAATGTAATTGTTGAATGTAGTTTGCCCAGCTTGTTGAACGAAAGTGATATCCTCTGTTTCATTATCGAATTCACCAATTATACGCTGGAATCAAAGATGCTGACACGTAGCAAAAACAACAGATACACATAGTTTATTAATGGGTTCACGCTTGTACGAGCCGGCAAAGGAAGCAGAGGGTAGTGCGTTCTAGTAGATAGTCTGAGGACAACCTGGACGTTGATGATGGGAACCAAAACGAAAACCAAATATACTACAAGGGGAATGCGTTATACGAAGGGAATGGCGATGGATACCTAGAAAAACCCATTTGTGCGCATTGACAGTCTTCTGAGGAGTCGGGATTGAATCGAGTTTACAATAAGGTTTTCAACGCTAGAAAACCAGCTATTATAAGGTTGTTTCATGCGTGACAACGATGAATGAAGACCATTGGGCATACTTGTGGCCAAAGTATTATCCTGGTATCTTGATCTTGTCACTACGGTGGCCTGATAACTAAGACAGGTTCACGCAGCTGTTTCCGGCGTCTTTCAAGGTGATACGAATCAGTAAATCCGCTTATCGTTGAAACCTTTTTAAATGAATGTGTTAATCCACCTTTATGCCCTAAGACAACATCGTGTCCAAGGACGACGTGACCGACCTTCAACTCAAGTCATTAATTTGGGGTACAGGGTTAAACGGGACAGCGTCCAAACAGTTCCTATATGCTGGGCTGGCCGGAGAATGGGTCGCTTCGAGAAGCTATCACCGGCTTCCAAATGGTTTAGAAGGATGACACATACATCTCCATTGGGTTCGAATTTTAATACGGATCGGCACTTACCGAACGCCATCCGAGCAGCCCGGATGGTGTTCTACTACCTAAGCGATGAATCAATTGCAACTGTATTCATGGGCTTTCAACAGATTGCGTACTTCATATTTCAGTCTTATGGGTAAGGGTGGTCAACCGAACCTTCTGCAGTGTCCCCTACTAAAATATTCCAAGATCGGCTTAGATGATCAAGTGGTATATGCTCTACAAACAAATAACAAATACACGCTCACTTAACATTATTCTTTCCAGACTAATTCAGCTAGATGACCTTGCTTTACGCTGCATGTCCAACGGTTCTCTGCCCAGAGTGGTTTGTCGTGTTTCAGGAGTGCTAACGCGGATTTATTCTCTGATTCTACCTCATGAATTCCACGTGTTATAGCCATTGAATCACGAGCAAAATGGAAATCCTGCAACTTACCCCCGTCTCTCACATTGTGTTCTACTGCATGGAATGATGGAAATATATCTGTGTTGAACTGATTCTATGAAACCAAACTCGCAAATTGCTCTTACCAGTGACCTTATACGCCATTGTATGGATGTTCACTGACTGCGATCAGTTTGACACTATCTATTAGGACATGCTCACTGAACCGAACAGTATTCTCGATTATGCGAGCCAGGAAAGGGTCAAAAATAGGGCTCCAAATCATCTTTGGTATCGAACATTTCGAAGAATATGCCATGAGGATACGCGATTGTCGAGTACAAAGCAGGAGAGATCGTTCCCGACTGCAAGATTGGAAAATCATACATCCTGAGTGAATTACGAAGCTACAGGCCCAGCTGAAAGATGAAACGCAATAATTTCTATCAAGAGAGTTCAATCTCCGGAGAGCCCACATCGTTGTTTCCAGCCAGCCGGGATTTGGTAGATCCCCTTCCACCGAGTGATTACAGCATAGCCATACAGATAATTTTTCTCAGAGAAAAGGCTTGCGAGGTTCACACTAAAAAAACGGATTGCTTGACGTGAATCTACTTTAACAGCTGTTGACTAGCTCGTTGTGAAGTAGACACCGAGCAACAAAGTCAAATGAATACCTGTTCATACTTACCACAAAGATACGATGCGACGCGGAAAAATACTAACAGACCAAGAAACGGATAAATCCTGAACCCTCAAGGGCCTAACTTCAGGGGACACCAGAAACGCTAAAGATGACGAGCAGTAGCGTCGATTCCTTGAAAAATTTTTAGGGGGGAGCGATGGGCTCACATCGCGAAATAATAAAAATGGGTTTGTTGGTCCTGTAGTGCAGCGGACCTCCAGTCCACTACTACACAAGCAAGGCTGATTATCACAACACGAAGGGCGTCCGAGCTCCAGATCTAATGGCAATTCCTTTAAGCTTTAGTTCAGGTTACTGTCCTGATGGGCCAAGCGACGCAAAGTACAACATGAACTGAGCTGATCTGAGGGTTCCAGTGTATAAGTGCGAATGCCAATCTAGCATCAAGCTTCTGGAACCTTCGAAGACAAGTTTGAGCTCTTCTGTCCCTAGTCGATTGTTAGTCGAAAATATACATTTTGTGTCTCTCGAAGACGAACCCCAGGTTAAATTGAAGACATCTGAATTTTTTCCCATCAATTTTCAACCTGCTTCGCTTAGGTACATCCTGGAAAGATAAGGAAACTGGAATATGTCATGTGTCAAGGTGTTCTCGCTCTATCTATCCAAGTACAAAGGTGCATTTGGATGAACAGGATAGTCACGTAATTCTGTCAAGATGGTGGAAAATTGGCTCATGTGTTGTTGTAAGTAAATCGGAGGTGGTACCACATGAATCATGTGACGAACTCACTAAATAAGTTCGGTTCCTGGTTTGTACATCAACTAGGAAACAGCGCTAGTACTGGACGGTATCAGCTCATGCGTAACGGGGTTATTAGAAATCGGGTGTTTGGTAATGTGGTAAGAATGAACAGTGGTTCTGGCTGTCAAGTACGACGAGTTGTCGGCCGAATTCAGTATAACAAACAAGAATGCTGGTAATAAAACACCTGTCAGAATGGGGGACGAGACGGCTCAAATGGTTAGAGCGCAAACCTACTGACCGGAAGGTCCGTGGTTCGAACCCGGCCTCTGCCTCTCGACTTCCCCTGTCTAGGCTTGGGCAACCTAGCAGTATCCTGGCCCTCGTACTTCCTTCGGGCGATACCTACGTGAAGAGTTATATTTACACTGCTAGAAACCGATGCTTATGGCACTCATGCTGTCTATTTTTATCCAACTCGTGTGACAGTGTTAGAAGTGGTGCACTAGAACTCAGAGGCCCCCAAAATTAGTTTGTCACTTTTCACTGTGTGACCGGTGTTCAACGCCTTTGACGGTAACGATGGTAAGTGGAGGGTGGTGTCCGAAGACGACGACAGACTGTCCCTAGGTTTGACGTACTGTGAAGTAGAAGTAGGATGTTCCATGGAGCAATAATTAAGTGTGTGCCAACAGGCGAGCACCACTGCTGGGTGCACCAGACAACGGTCGCTGAGGTAGCTGTAGCATAATACTTTGAGGATGTAAAACCATACACAGGCAACATCAAAGTAACTAGATATGGGGGTCAACATACAAAGCGAATCGCTCAAGAAAAACGAGTGGTGTTTCGGAACTGGTAGTGACTGGAAAACTACTAAAAACTTCAAATGGAACAGGACAAATACACAACTAACATTCTGAAAGCAGCAATCTGTGTTGGTTAAGAGGAAAAACGGCTTACCAGTGAACAAAAACAAGTGCATGTTATAAACAGGAAGTCGACTGCTAGACTGTGCTCTTCGAAAAATGTACTGGTAAACTCAGGAGCAAAATGACCAACCACATGAAACAAAGTAATGAGCTTACTTGTCTTTGGTTGATTAACCGCAAGAACTGAAACAGCGTTTGTATATCACGTGTGGTGGACAAGGCCGTTCGGGTTGCCAGGATAGGTGGTGCAGAATGAACCGGAAGCACAGAAACTGATGTTATCTGAGGTGCCATGGATATCTGAGGTATCAGCAGAGAATGTGCAAACGAACGATCTGGTCCAACTGGCTGAGTTACGTTGATAAAACGAGCAGTGCCATCTGAAGCAGTGGCAAGCTGGAACGCAGAGGCAGTATTGGCCAGGGTTGATGCACGACTGGCTGCTAGTGTAGTGGAATTGTTGACATCGACCCAAGTGAATAGTCCGGAAATTCGATGGCCGAACTCGGCCTCAGCTGATTGTGTGGAGGGCATGGCGAGCAAGGAGCTACTAAACCGTACTGGATGGGGTGTAGTCAGAAGATTTGCAGGAGCCAGCTGTGACCGAATCAGAGGCGCATGAGAAAGCATACTATTAATCTGGACATCAGTGGTCAGATTGCCCGATAAGAAAGACACAGGAGCTGATGTGGCAACTGCAGCTGCAACCCTGTGCGGCAGCAGCGGCTGCCACAGCGTGCGCAGCCTGAGTACTACAGTGACACTAGGGAATGACGCAGGTTGAGAAGAAACGCAATGAACACCATTAGAAGCTTCCGAAGTTAGCCATAGACGATCAGACTGTGAACCTGAGCGTACTCCAAGAAGTGATATGTTATTTGAAGTTCCGAATTCGGTCGTATTCTGAATGGGACGATTGAGATCTGTATAGAAAGTGAAAGCAACAAAGTGCGCCTGATAAAAAATTGATTAACTGGCTAAAAAAAGGGTGGGTAAAACTAAGTTAATGAGGTAAGAACATTTAGGAGTTCCGGGGTGAACTTGGCTCAGATCTTGTTAAACAGAATGAGTACCATGTGGTTTATAATAGTTGTCTTTACTTTAAACTTCTCATATGAGGTAAGATCATAGTGCAACAGCAAAAGAAAATCTCATGCATGACCCACTGATGGATATTTGACTTGGTTGATTCTAAAGCATTCTGAAAGAGGTCTTACACTCTATTGAACTTTTTAAACTGGGGGTCTGTGTGTTCAAGTTCTTCCATAAAACAGATCAATCGGCAGTGCTGAATCAATCGATCCCCAATGACTTACAAAATCACCACTAACCATACAATCATAGTCAAGTTAACCGCAGTTTCTCGACAGTCGAGAAGTGAGTGGATTCTTCGCCTCTTAGGATACACTGACTTTACTGGCACAATGAAATCCTGTTTCAAACAAGATTGCTAACACGACAGCGATTGTCACTCACGTCTTTTCCCCAGACGGCACCACCAAATCTGCGCACTATCGGTTTGGCCGGGGACGAAACATATGACTTGAAGGGACGGTCAAATGAGGGGGTGTGAATCGGTTAATTGAGTCATGAATAATCGATCGACCTGGAATATCTAGCTGGTATACTAGGTACATCACACTGCCTATCTATGGAACCAGCGTTTAACATTAGGTACTCTGAGGTTTAACAGATGCTGATAAAAGTAGGCGTAAATCGACAAATTAATCACAAACGAATGGGTGTGGTTCGAATAATCAATGGGGTAGAAATCTGCGTAGACCTATCTCAAGAAGCCACAATTGTTTTCAGATACGTCCTACTCTACTGATGATTGTGTGGAGGTTTTCAAATCCAATGACATCGGACGACTGCGCTCAATTGTTATCTCGATCATCTCCTCCATCAGGTTGCACCATTAGGTTGAATATGGTTAGTTCAGGTGTTGCACGGGTATAGACAAACAAATAGATGTGAACTGGCCGATTCCGTCAATCAGTCAGGTGAGATCAATGCAGCTCTGGCAGTCTCATACCTCGAGACAAATGGACTCCTGTACAACGTTAAGAAATACCTGTTTCGGAAGTTCTCAATTAGGAAGACAAACTTTCCATCTGAGAGATCGTGAGGCAAGATGGATAATGAATATGAATAATTCGCTCATTCACAAGGTATCTACGAAAGCCAAGCTATATTTGGAAGTGGGCGGAAATGGTAATCCGTTTCATTCCCATTCCACGAGTTTTATTCAGAAAATTCGACTATCTGAATGTGAGAGCGTTCAAACCTATCGAACTCAAAACAACACTAAGCAGCTTTGCCAGACAAAGCTTGGATCCACGTTGTTCCTAGGCAAGAAGCTCACAGACTATCCGATCCTCAACGTGAAAGGGGTTATCTCAACGTCAATATAACACCCGCCGCTTTTGAATCTTACAGAATTACCGAGGAACTAATTATCAATCTAGAAAACTTCAGATATAGGCCTCCAACTTCGAAAACTCTAACATGAGCGCGATGAATTTGTCACTAGTGAAAGGCTGAAAATGAGTAGCAGACGATAGAATACATGAACCGAAGAATGAAAAATGAACGAACCCGAAACGGGAGCAATAGGGTGAGTACCAATAAGAGGGACACTCAGAGGTTGAATGGCAAGTGATGCTGATCCTTGTTCAATGGCAAAATTGGCTACCAGCGCTGACGGGATGGTTGCGGTATGCTGAACGGAGGAGTGCGCATTAAGCACGGAATGGAGTCCACAGCAATCCGAGGATGGTGTGGCAGCAGAGAAAGATAATTGCGGAGAAGTCCATTGATTCATGAAAGTTCGTTCAACAGACGAACGTGGTACAGGTTGAATCGGTGCAGCTGGGTAGGTGACCTCTGGACAATGGCGTTGTTGAACTGCAGCAGAAACAGCCTGTGCAGCCGCAGCAACCGCATGTGCAGCGGCAGACGCCACAGCGGCCGCTGCAACTACAGTAGCCTCGTCCGCTTGAGGACCGGGTCGGTTTGATGGGCGACTTACAGCAAATCCAAGCGAGTCAGGAGGATTTCGACCAACATTCCCGAGCTCATTACAAGTGGTCGTCGTACACTGCTGAGCGTTTGCCGTCCGACAGGCTGCAACCAAGTTGCTCATTGGAGCATCGTGCAAATTATCGACCGGATTGGGAACGGAAAGCTAAAAACGAGCCGGGAGACGAAAATAGTAGTAACAAACAAGGCACGATTTCACCAGAATAGTCCATATAGATGAGGAACTGCATATCTGTTTGCTTTCATGCCTTGCTACCTGATAGAATGAGTGACTGACAGATTGACTGGCCAGGATACACTAATACCCGAGCGTGGAAACACCTTTGGGGTTACCCAAATTTCTCCTCGATGGAGGTGTTGTTTCGTGGGAAAAGTAGTTAATATGCACCGACGCCTCTTGAATGCGACTGACGAAATTCCAGTCACATGTCAGCGTTTCCAACAGCCCCTACCGGAACTGGACGAAATGTTTTACGTTAGTCAGAGTGAAGAGTTCAACTGTCCCCAAACCGCAGATAATGGCCGTCAGTTTGACACTCATCTTCTAATAAAAAACAAAAGTGGGGAACTGTAAGAGGTAGACATCGTTTAATCTTACAAGCATTTGATGAGGGCTCGGAGATCTACTTTGTTGTTTTGGTACCCTCAATTTTAATCGTAACTACGTGATATGTTTGTCCAACCAAGCCAAATCAAGGAGAGCCTGCTATCACCGTGAATGATGTAGCAGCGGTGACAGTCACTTTGTTATTGCCTAACTAGTGACTAATGAACTTCGATCAATGACAAATGGATTTATCCTTGGTGTTTGCTCTTTGGGATGAATCGGTCAACTAGGGAATTAGAAACTGCCTCCTGTCTAGGTCTGGGAAGAGTCAACCATATGACGGCGATGCAATAGGAAAATTTACAGAAGTGAACAGTATCGTATCAGAGAGGCACTACACTAGATGATGACGAGGTAATCCTGGTTGCTAGTGAACAGCAACTACCGAATGGAAAGGGCGAGTACACAGCAACGTTAGTAACACTCTAACTGTTTGGAACAAAATATTATTTAGCACGGTAAATTCTGAGAATCTCCAAAGAGATTACTGCATCTCTTCAGGTAGGATGGCGGTCAAGATGGCAACACACTGAGTGCCGATCGGAGAGGAAAATTACCTGGTTCGTTAGACTAGGATGGAATCGATAGACAGCTGACGAAGACTGGGATGGACAACGAACACATAGAGGTGTACGTGCGCCCATAGTAGTTGGACTGGAGGGTGCAATGCAGGTTTGGGTTGAAGATGGAGGCCGAGCTGCTCCGAAGTTATCACGTCGCTGTTGAACTCCGGGGTTGACGCCCACAGAGTTTCCTGTAGACACAGTGAAATAATACGAATTAGCAAAAAAACGATCATCATTAAAATTTAAGAACTGCGCATAGACTAGATTAGGGAAGTAACTTAATAAGCATATGACTACTTAATCAAGCAGCATGTTCAGAAAAAGGGAGCACCTGAATAAACTAGTAAACTTCATATCATAGCAAGTTTGAAGAGGTGAGTTGAGAATTTCAATTTCACGTTCGTGAACGAACTGGACGAAAACGCCAATAATGACGTGATTTGAAACAAATAGCACAACTATTTCCGTCCTAACTGATCAACATCAAGAAAACATCATCAGTGTTAAATCCCAGCGCCTCATTGGCATACAAATTTAGCACTGAAAGAATATAAATGAAAAAGGGACCCGGTGCCAGCTTATCTCGGATATTCTGAGCTGTCTGCATCTCCAATAATCGGTAAGGAGATTCGGATAGACACTGAAAGGAACACCGTCAGTGACAGTTCGAGGCGTCTCTAGTGAGGTTAAAGGATGGTTTTGGAAGGCGACTCACACAGACCATATTCATACATCTCGGGACCATGTTCACACCCTTCTGTCATGCCATAGAGTATCCGCCACACTACCGGTGCCTATCTGAATCAGGCAAGGAAAATAGCGATTGTTCCTGACAGACGATGACTTGGCATACGCAACATATGCCCAAGCAACCGCAGTCCATGGCGCTGGAACTGCTGTTCGATTGAGATCTTTGTTATACAACCCAATGTGCCTTTTCTAATATACTTGTAGATACGTTGGCACCTGTCTCAACGAACTAGGTTTCTGAGATATCGGCTGTAACAACCACACAAAAAACACATAGTGGTCTCGTCCTGGAAGCTAGGGCTGTTCCACTGTGCCACTAAAACTTGACTCAGAATTGATGCAATGAGTCATCTGCTGCGCAAAACTCATGTAACAATGCAATCTCTAAGATGCACAAAACATTCCCCAACCACCAAGTTCTCCCTCTGGATCACCAGAGACACGTTCAACAATAAGGGTATTAGGTTTTTCAGCTGCAAGCAAACATTGGTGGGCGCAGTCTGCGAGCTACATACGTGTGAGCTGAAGTTGAACAGCCAGAAGTAATATTACTGTTTGACGGATCAATGTGGTCAACTAGGAAAGTAATGACAACCTATGCCCAAAAAGATACATGGCCTAGCACTTTTGATGGACACCAGACGAACAAGCGTGATTAGCTTCCCCATTCATCATAATTATCATCATCGACAGCATAATATCAGAGTTCAACACTGATGCTTTGCTGCTACACCAGTTCATGGTTGTACGTGGGCTGGGATATTGTCAGGGCGCCTAAACCTACACAGGATGACAATTAGTGTCCTCGACCAAAGCCTTTGGCTCGGTGTTTGGCGGAAAATGCATGTGGATTACCATTTTCATAGAACAAGTCGCCACACATGTTCCAACCCCCAACCTGGAGGGTCGAGACACTGTGTTGGTCAGACCTATAACTATTGACCGATCTGGCATGAGAGACGCCACGAGTGTTGCATTGAAACTCTTCAGTAGGGCTCAATGGGCCGCGTAGGCACACAAACCGTCACACCATGGTAAGGTCCAGTCTCTTCTTGACAGTCACCGATATTCACTGTCGCTGGCATCTATAAATCCGGCCGTACAGAGCAAAGCATAAACAAAAATAGACGGTATTATTCAGCGATGAAGCAAACGACTCTCTTCATTACAAATCACTTGAGGAGGTGTGCGCGAAAATCATTAAAGACCAGCAGCTCAACAGTTGATCGGTTAGCAACTAACGATTGAGTAAACCTTTGGAACTGGAATCCATCAAGGTCCTACTGGGTTTTAGGACTGGCTGCTCCCTAGAGTGATACTAAGGCTCCATCGAGGAGATGATCCAATTTTCCGATGCTATAGAGAGTCAGGATGACCTAAATGCGCTTCACTTAGGCTGTCAACTTACCAAATGATAGCAGCGACTCTTCGTTTTCATGACCACCGGAAGTCGAATGCGTTGAAACCGGAGGAACACCATCTTCATTAACCGTTATCACTATTGCATCTGAACTGGAGCCTTGGCGTGAAGTATTGCCTGGGGATGGAGAATAGAGGGAAGTAGTGGCTGATTAGTCAGATTTGACAAAGTTTTCGCTAACGCTACGAAGTTGGGAACTCTCATCAGGTCCGACTCCCAAAGACCAACCACCTGTTGCAACAGGAGACAGGTCGTGATTGCCATTAGAATGCCTCGACGTCTGATAAGTACTTATCCATCTTTTTGCTAAAAAGTGTCCTCAAAATTTGAAGCAAGTAGGATAAAGAGTAGTAAAGTTCTTTCGAAGTCGGTATATATTTTAAAGGGTACGTTTGAGTGAAACAATCTGCGGTCCTTCCACATCAACGGATTTTGTAGCAATACCTATGAACATAGTTGCGCTAGGGTGAGAGAAAAGAGAAACGTTAGAAAACGAATTATGTTCGGAGAGTTTCGAATGTATCCGATGCTATTTGACACAAGCCTATACCGTTTTGGTGCCGCTGGTCATGCGTCGTCCGATTCCGTTCGTAACTGCATACCTTATGAAAACAGGAGTTTCTACGCTTAATCTATCGGGGTAAGTGGAATATGGATAACAGCGGTGGAGTTATCCGAATGTTAAGATTCTTTGATAGGAAACTAAAGGTGTTCTGATAATGACGGAGGTTTAAGTATGCCGTTAAGTAGGAAGTTAAGATGTTATTCGGGAGGGATGGGGCAAGAGGAAGTACGCAAACGATGGTAATGAGGTTTCATATCGAGATTTGTTGTCTAAAAAAGCAGAATGTTCTAACAGGAAGAATATACAGGCAGGATAGTTGAAGGAAACTTCCTGGGGAGTGGGTTCACCAGACTGTAAAGGATATCGGCAACTCCAAAAGACATTGTAACGGATAGAGGTATGTCTACTGGTAAATAGTGTTCCGTTTAAGGAACTGTTTAAGTGCAAGCTCCTGTGATAAACACATCTGGAATGATTGCACAACGAACGAGGAAAACCTTAAATCGAAGCTGAAAGCTGGGGGTGAAAACATGCACAAAATCGGTGGTGAATGTAAGCTCAATAGTCGCGAAAACGAAAATTTACCAAGATCAATAGAAGCATGGAGAATATGCTCCAGGCTAAAGCCTGCAGACGATGGAAAAATTGGTCAGCTTACCTGACTTTGATGAATAATAGGGGTGCTGATGACGAGAGCGAACCAACGATGCTGAATAAGCCATCTTGGGATAGTGGTCACGATATGCACGACAAAAAAGCCGCTTCCGCTGATGCGGTTGGTGGTGCAAACTATTCACCCTGTTTAGCAGTCGGCTTTGGTAACCGTACCGAACATTACGAACGTCCTCAAAATTTCGAACGCCGCGATCCCCAGTGCTTTGAACTGGGACCGCAGACGCCCCAGTAAGACTGGGTGAACATGACTGCTGTTGTGCTGTGGATTGCAAGCAAATTGTAGTAGGTGGCACCTCACAATGCCAACCACCGCGAACAAGACGAACTGCTGAAACAGTATTGGCCAGAACAGCCGACACAGGGGATTGCATGTGAACAACAGTGTCCGGTCGGTTTACTACCCCAGTCATCTCATGTGCAGCAGGAAGATAGGTACAGTCCATAAAGCCGACCGAACCAGTGGACGTACGGCGACGTTTGGGTATTGTTGGGTGAGTCCAAGGAAGATCGGGCTGCAAGGAACAGGGCGAAAACGGAAAAGCGAGCCCAGATAAGTAGAACCCCGTAGAAAATAATTTGATGCTCTATATCAGTTGTTCTCAGTCTTTTTTGTTTCATGCACTGTTCTTAGCAAATAATCCAAAACCATTCCCTCCACAATGACTAACCCAATAGTCCCAGTATGATATGAAAATCATAGTATGTAGAATAAACTTAAATTGCCACTTGATGTGCCACTTCTCCTAACCTCTCATACAGACTCAAATTTACGGTGATCCCACTCATTTGCAATTTCTCATATTCTGTGCTCAACTGATTGCACCGATTGATACATTCACTCCGGATTTCCTGTTCATGCGGTTCGAATTCAAACATCCAAAGGTAAGGAAATATTTTGCAACGTTTATCGGTTCTGTAATGGCAATGTGTTTCATTTGGTGTCAGTGCTGAATGTCAATTGCGAAGTCATCTTAAAGCTAAACTCCATCCCTGAGCTCCGTATTGACGGCAAATTCGATACACATACTTCAGACTGACTTGATCGCTGGGCGCACACTGAATCAGCAAGGCAGAATTTTCTGCGATCACTAATTCTCACTTCTGATCTTATCTCTCCCGATTCTAATTCAGGATAGCGATGGTTGTCCTAAAGAGACCACCTAGTTTTAACTACTCATCAAAATTCCTACACCATTGGCCCATATCTGACTAGGGTCCTTCAAGTACGGTCTCATTACCTGTATCCACTCAGTTTAACCCGTCGTACTTATTTCTATGGTTGTCGTGCATTCTGGTGCAACTCATCAGCCGATTGAATGGGTATGCGTCGAATCTCAGTGCTTCAGCTTTACCGCGGACACAAGTGTGACTTAGAGCCTCTGTTCATCCCTAATTATTACAAAACTGGCTTATATTTATCCACAGAATGGCTCAACCATTCATCGGTTCTTCCGGTACTGCAAAAGCGATCAGTCAGAAATCATTCTCCCATCTCTCATCCCTGCTTTCCACAGATAAATTACGTTACTACAAAAAAGCAGACATATTTGCTCAGCTTTTTGCTACAAATCCATCACGTTTTTCTCGAACACTACTCCAGTGTGCCCACAGCCCCTATTCAATTCACCATGTCTGCCAACAGTACAAAGAATGTTTGCCATTTGTCCTCTCACGAAATACATGGAAGCTCTCTAAATGGATCGTATTCCACCTACTTCGTCGAAAAACTGTCCTAGAACTGGTCCCACACATAGTCCTCCCCTTCTATCTTCTTCGTTCATTGGTACTGGAAACCTGGCCTAGAAGAGCACAGACCCTACTCTTTTGCCTGGACTCCTATTCGACACGAACAACTATCATCCAATTCCTATCACACCGGTGATCAAGTAACACAGGTTCCTCAGGTTTGGACATCCATCTGAGGCCATTTCGGTACGTTTTGACGTTTCAAAGGCTTTTAATCGGGTATAGCAAGCGAGCCTTCTTACCAAACTGGTATGTGCAACCTGCACCAGCTACCGACAGGAAGTTTTCCAAAAAAAAATCGTTCGTTGCCAGTCCGTCTTACGGCGTTTCTGAAGTACATGGCGTTAAAGTAAGTTTCTCAGGTTCCACATTACTCCTCACTTTTTCTCCCGCAAGTAAACAATTTACTTTCGCCCCATTCAGCTGGCATCTAGTTCTTTAAAAATGATACTACCCTCTACATTCACTTCTTATCCCCCCCCCCCCCTAAAAGGTTGAAACAAATCCATTTTCATTTCTTTGTGAAAATCGCGTGTAGACTAGGGCCACACTAAACAGCGACTTTGCGTTGCATGCAACCCTTCCAAATCCCTAGCTTTTTTCGTTCCACAGTTTCTGACGTATCCTTTTCTTGGTTCATCGTTCTCCCATAACCTTTCCAGGTGGTGTCATGCCAAATTGGTTGACTCGGGATTCAAAGGAGTTGGGCTCCGTTTTGATCGGGAGAATTCTGCTTCTCGTCCCAACAGCCATTAAAATAGTATCTCAGGTTCACCCCACCAAGGAATACTGTGGTAATGTCTCGGATGAGCCCATTAAGCTTGCTTTCCATTACCCCACCAGGTTCATCAAGAAGTTACGCATCCCTTCAACTGACAGACGACTCACTCTTTCTTCCAGCGTGGGAACTGAACTCCTCTATCCTTATTCCACTGCTTCTACCGTAGTAAATGTTTTGCATAACGCGGCTCCCTAGTTGTACTTCTGAAATAAGTCCCTAGTTCAACCAGCCTCTTCACTCCCAGTCACTTAGATAAAGTTAAACACTCCCAATGCCGAATGGAACTATTCCCTTTCCTTAGTTGCCCCAACCTAAAAAACGTTATCCCTCTTCCTCGGTCTATTTTTCGAACTTCCTATAATTCGCAGTAGTTCAAGTTCCGGGTTTAGCCTTCCACATCGTAATGACTCCATATATGTGTGTGTGTCTGCTCCTTCTATCCTACTGATATCTCAAGGTCCCCTTATTGTCCATTTGTTCGGCTGGTAACATCTGAAACGGTCTCCAGTAACATTGACAAACGCCGTGATAGCACGCTAAAACTCCTCAATGGGAGACGGGTGAAGGTTCAATCCATCCTCAAAGAGGTACTCCCTCCAAACGAGTTTTTTTTATTGCACAATGTCTGGAAAACGTCCCCAAGACTCCGAACAGAGTGAGAAGGAAGAGCGTTCGCGACACAGATTAACTTCCCTTACACGATAAAGTTGCAGTTTAAACTTCAAGGTCTCACCAGTTACAAATTGCTGTAGTCTGCTCAGAATGGAATATAATCCCACAAGTCTTTGATCGAAACCAATCAATAATGGACCACGCGACGTGAACAGTGACTGAAGGACGGTACAGCCATATCCTAAATGCAAGTTAAGCACAGGGCTTATCAGCGACCAGTGGACGAATTGAAAGGTTACGTTTTCGAATTGCGAAACTTACACAAAAATATATCAGAGACATCATCTCGCACAAGAATCACTTAACTGGTCGACAGAGCCAAGAATACAAACTAGTCGTGCTCCCTGTTAGAGGCCATATACAGTAGGTCAGCGTGACGCTGACCCCGCTAGTACAAGAGGAATGGAGTCAAGTCCACTTGTGTGCGGTTTAGTTAATAGGCTCTTCAACAATAGAGAATCGCGTGAGCCTGAGCGCTTTTGTCTACGCGAATGATCTCCAGACATGTCACAATAGAATAAGTGCTACTAAGATAGGATAAAAAGCGAATGCAGCATAATCCGAGACAATCACAAAGTGGACTTATTAACTCGGTTCACGTTTACAGAGAGGTAGACATGTCCATTAACGCGTTCCCTGAGACAGTAAATACAACTGGAGATATCATTATTTATTGTTATCATGAATTATTAGTTATTCACCACCAGAATGGTGTCCCTTACAAATAAGTGCAGCAACCTGGTGGAGACAGAGAAAGTGGCTTTAAAAACATCCGACGGCCTCATGGGAGTTTCGATACTAAGCTCCTGGAGAGCCGCGGAAGCTTGCTGTGACACAAGGGACAATCATTCAAGAAATTCCACCGAGAAGTTTTGCCGCATCGTCATGCTACTAACGAGTGTCGGTTATTCAAAAGACAATCCTCAGATGATGTTACGTGATGACAGTTAGTAAGTGGTCTTTCGCCCGGCATGCTTCAACAATCCCACAACAAAGCAATTTGATCAGACACTGAAACTTGTACGTATAAGGGTAAAGTGGTTTGCCTTGAAAGCTCACCCTAAGCATTCATAGAAGTGGAGAACGCCGACATACACCTCCATCGATTTTTCAAGCGACAAATGGCGGTACCAAACGATGGCGACTAGCTTTGCCTTATATTTCACATCCCGTAACTGATGAGCTCCACTCAGTTACTCGCTGGAAGTAGAACTGATGGTAGAGATTATGAACACCATTCCGTCTCCATTGTTTCCCTTAGAGCATGTATTGTTTCCATGACTGCTTTATATCAAGCTTAAAGGGAAAGCCCGTTGATAGATGTCAATCAAAACAGTGACTATTAACCAGGAAACAAACCAAACCCAGGGCTGAATTGTTGTCAATGAATGGCAGTTTCACTTCTGAAGGCCTCAAAGTGGATTGGTGGGACCTGGCCATTACCAGTCCCATTCAAAAAGCTCCCGAGGCCTGCTATCGCTTAGCCCTTTCTGACTAAATACTTTCCACAAGAGTTCTAAACTGGAGAGCAAACATGACAGTACACCATCGTGATTTGAATAACAAACCCTCACTAGCCTGCCCAAGGGAGGCTTAGGAAGCAGCTGACTCCCAAGGATGTTCAAGACCATGCTAGTGTCAGTGACACCTAGTTTGATAAATGTGTGAGCACCTGCGAAAAAGCGAAAAGCGGTACTTCGGATATCCTGGGTAGCTGATCTCATTAAGAAGAACATCCGAACAAACCAGACGGTCACTGGGACTCTCAGAGGAGTGTTACCGTACGACTCAGCTTGCTGCCTTAGTAGTCAGACGTTCAGCTGCAGGATCCTTTGGGTGCATCACTTTCACGCAACCCGAAAGCAGCACGAGGACTGAGACACTGCCAGGTTGTTTAACTGAGATAGGAACAGTCGAAAGGTCATGGATGGGCTCAAATCAAAGATGTGCCAGTCACTAGTAGGCGCTCTAACAGGTGGGGTGTTCCGAAACCGAGTTACATTGAGGACTGAAATCGTGTCAAACTTTTGTGGAACTTACAAATAAGTATTGCGAAGACAAGGGGGTAATTACTGATCATGTTTCGGATGAGATCTTGTCAGTAGTCAACACTTTTAATGTATTCTTTGGCTGCAAGTAGATTGAAAATTATCGTGAAACGCTAGAAGGTTATCAGATACTCAACATCCCTTTTCGCAACCATCAACTCCCCTAAGAGCTGATGTTGAATCGGTATGCAGGGATATCGGACCAGTCATCGAGAACCCTATTGTGAAAAATCACTAAAATATAGAATGGAACGGGAACAATGATTGATCACAAGCTTACCGAGGTCCTTAAGATCCTAAACACCAAACAAGACAATCTGGATTAAACCGAGAGCAACAATCTCACTGAGACAGGCCCTCCTGGTAGTTCGTTCGTTTGCTGTGCTTGGAAATTAAGTTCCAAACAGCTCATTACAAACAAACACTGACGATTTCATCTCGATTCGTGATGATCTAATAGCAACCTGATTGCCAAGATCAGACACCTAAGCTGCCAATATTCTCTTCAACCAACTAGCTGCCCGCTGCAGAATTGAGTGGAGTGAAGCAAACAAAATAAAGTGCATAAGTACCTTAACGACTCAAATGTGGATATAGTTGGATGCTACCACGTCAAAAATACAGTTAAGGTAAACCAGAATACAGATGCAAAGGAAAGCTTACCCTGCTATCCGTAATACACCAACTCTGGTCTTCTGAAACACTTTGTTCGGCACCAAACACTAGAAAACACAAATGGCAACAAATGAAAGATTGAGACATTGGACAACAACCGTCGACCAACTACAAGTAAGGACTCGGGAATGTTTGAAGAAACAGCATATTCAAACTTGGTCAGTAGTATCGATAAGGAGGCGTTGATGTAGATTGCGAATTGGCTGAATAGAAGACTGGGGCTAAGTTAAGCGGTAAAAGACTTTAGAAATGTCACTGAATTCCACCATTCTGTGATTATCTGACACCGTGTTGGAAGGTAGAAATGGTTAACAACTCGTAAGGCTCGCCTTAGGGACTGGCTTTCACATAGTTTAAACAATGCTTGACGTAGAGAGACTCGGTTCGGGGTTGAAACTTCACCGGCAATAATGAAGAGTAAATAGACAGCTCAAAGATGGAATAGCTCAACACAATGTTATTTCATAGCCATTGTTGTTCTTTTTTCAAGACAATGTACCTCTTCACAAGTGATTTCTCCCTTACACGGAAGTGAATTTAAGACAGAGTGAACCTTTGAAATGTCCAGGAAACCTTCCGGAGGTTAGCTGCACAGGAAACCGTTCGGGCACACGGTCAAGACACTTTGGCTAAATAAGCGGATGAATAAGCATATGGATACGTATGCATATTTATATGAATAGATAAATAAGAAGAGGTAGATAAATAGGTTAAAAATAGATTCGCTTCGCTCCATGAACTGGGTCTCGGAATCCTAACACCAATGTGGACCTCAAAAGCCACCTGGGAAGTTTTCTTTTCATGACCCTTTAAACGAGTTGAGCTATGGACTCGCTTCGGGCTGCGCAAAAATGTCTGTAGCCTTCTACGTCTGACTGGAGTGATGAATGAGTGATAAGTGCTGACTATGCAATGGGGCCTTGTGAAGGACTGTTTTAAGTGGACAGTCACATCTCATACAAACACCTACCGTTCATACTCAGATAAAAAATGAAGGCTGAACGGAATGCAGATGAGGTTTTACTGAGTGGCGCGCTAAATCCGGCAGCGAACAACGGCTTGTGGAGAATCATTTTACTACTGAAGACAAAGAGCGTGAACACAACGCTTGGTACTTATAGTCTACGATGCGATTGACGTGCACTATAGGCTGGTGACATTTGGAGTGATTCCGTTAAGTAGCCCTCTGAGTAAACCTCCAAACTGCAAACAACTGCATTAAAGTGCGAGCTACTAAAGTTAGAGTTCATTGCTACCCGTCAAGCTTAGTTATAGCACCACCTTGTTCATCTATATATCCTCACAACTACAACGAATACAGCAATAAAACGTTACCTCGGTCAGCTTCCAGTCGAGAGTTGAAAAATGAATGCCTGATTTGCCTCAGCGGACGTTCATTCAGTAAACGCGGACGGCCAGGTAGGGTGGCAATGCTGCTGAAGGGAGAATTAACAAACATGGGGCTCCCTGTAGTCATCTGTGGACAGACAGTTGAGCCCAACCCAGTGAGAACAATCGGGGCAGAAGTGTAGGCAATGCTTTGTCCAGTTTCTTGGAGGCTGTTGTTCAAGAACGAGGAGCCTGGAGTTGATGACCGTGGTGTTTGTGAGTTAGTGTCGTACGTCCACGGCATGCTTGCAGTCGGCATGCATACAAGCTGAAGCAAAACGGAAAATGCATAGTCCAAGGTCGAAACCGACACACTGTGCCTGAACTCTTAAAACGCCGCAGTACATGAATGAATCGCTGAGCTGTAACACTCTTTCAGTGCCCCGCTGCGATGCTACCTGGAGAAAGCATGAGGGTCAAACTACTGCCGTGGCGCACAAGCCCAGACAGGAGCAGTCGACATGCTACGGCTAGATTAGAGCCGCATACCTTCCGGTTGGTAACTTCGCTCCTCAATAAAGAAATAATAATAATAATCCAGCTATAACACTTTTCGGTGCCTAGCTAGCATGCCACCAGAATAAATCACCAGCGCTGAGATACTGCCAGGTTGTCTAAACCTAGAGGGGAGCAGTCGAGATGCTGAAGCTGGCTTTGAAGCACGAACCTTCCTGTCAGTAAGCACCTTAACCACTGAGCTAACTCGTTATAAAACGGTAGATGTTGTCTTGAGAAAACGGGTAGACGTCGTTTGTACCCCACGAATGCTCTGAAGGGAACTGCCATGCAGTCTGTTAGAAAAGCCCTACTTACCGAACTCCTGCGAGCTGGGTTTGAAGCACGAACCTTCCTGTCAGTAAGCACCTTAACCACTGAGCTAACTCGTTATAAAACGGTAGATGTTGTCTTGAGAAAACGGGTAGACGTCGTTTGTACCCCACGAATGCTCTGAAGGGAACTGCCATGCAGTCTGTTAGAAAAGCCCTACTTACCGAACTCCTGCGACATGAGCTCCCATTAAAGTAAACGCGTAAAAGCGGTTGTCAGCTGGCTGATCGATTCAGCGCAATTTATCGGCCATAAACCATCTCGCATGGATACACTGGTCCCAGCTGGTACAGTTTCGATCACCGGAAACTGGAAGAGTGCGGGAGATACAGCGAAGCATTGGAGGCAATGGCGTGTTCAGGAACTGGATAGCTACGCATTGAATGTGACAGCTCTGATACACGAACGCCACTGGGTCATTCTGCCAGTGTCATTAATTATTGGTGAGTTGAGTCCCAAGGTCCCCATCCGATGAGGCAGCATTTGTCAACTCGACTCAGTTTACTGATTAGTGTTTTCGTACCTCTTTACCAGGTCATATACTGTCCACCTTTCGGGCGCTTCCAGTCAGCACAGGACTGAGCGAAAAGAGCTCTGCAAGGCAGGCGGTCCTCTGACATGCGGAATACATGTCCCAACCAGCGTAACTTATGTAGTGTGGGCAATTCATCAATCGTAGAACTCCTGCTTCCTAAAACCACTTGGTGTATCTAAGTATTGCAAATCCGGTGTTCCCACCAGACCTGACCAATGCTTCAAAGACACCAATGATCAAACGCTAACATCTTTCGTAAGTCCTTTAAACGTAGATCCATAAAGCAGAATGGATCACAGCACCGCAGTGTAAACTCTACCCTTGACAGACACACTGATGTCAGGTCGGCGCCATAGATGTCGGAGGTTGGCAAAAGCTACTCCGGGCCTCCCGATTCGAGAAGTAATCTCATCTGCAGCCGGTCCACCGGAACTTACACAACTACCCAGGTAAACAAATTTATCTACGACGTCGACTGGTTCGCCTACAAGCATCCGGTTTGGGTTTGATCCAACCCAGCCTTGTAGCATAACTTTACACTTTGCAAGTGCGACACGTATGCCAAACCTTGCGACAGAGTTAGTTAGTTTATTTAAAATGGTTTGCATTTTTGAAGGACCTGAACCAAGGAGAGCAATATCGTCCGCATACTCAATGACTATGAGCGAACGTCCCGGGAGCATTCCGTCTCCAAAGATTTCAGGAGCAGGCAGAGAAATTTCAAGAAGCACATCAATAACAAAGTTAAAGAAGAAAAGGTGAACTCAAGCGAAAGCTTCCCGTATACTCGTACGCGTCCACAAGAGTTCGTACGTAATGCCCTCATCACAGATATAAATATGGAAGGGACACCTCTGATCGCCAGACACTGCCAAAGTTTCTGACGATCGATGGAATCAAAAGCAGCTTTCAGATCAAGAAGAACAACCAACGTGGGACGTTTGAAAGAGTGGCGCAGTTCAGTAATTTGTCTCAAAGTAAAGATATGATCAATGCATCCTCGGCCAGGGCGAACTCCAGCTTGCTTCTAATGAACCTGTTCATCGCAATAATCGAACTTGCGCAAAATAATGCCAGGGAGCCCATTGGATATACGGATACCAGGCTGATGCCATGAGGGTATTTGCATGATGTTCCTGAGACATTTTTGAAGACTGGGAGGAGCTCCATTCTACTGGCATTCTGTCTTCGTTCCAAAACTTCTTCGGACTGTTCACCAGGACCTCACCACCTTTTTTAAATAGTGCTGGGTGCAGACCATCCGAGCCATGAGTCATGGCGCGTTGAATGGATGTTATCCCAAGCTAGCTGCGGGCTGGTGTCGACATCTCATTCAGACCAGCTGAGTCCTCTCAGAGTCAAGTCGCTTACCACAGAAGTAAATGCAATCCTTATTTGAAATTCTTCACTGGTAACTGATGACGGTATGGTCCGAATGAGTCTACGGGTGGTGGCCTCCAATTAACTCAATGTGAGCGTCTGTACTGAAAGTTCACACTGGTCAGAAACAGATGATATTCAGCAAACAACTGAAGTCGCTCCCAGTAATCCCTTTGCTAAGCATCAACTCCAAACCTACGACTGTACTTCCTCCGGGCTTACTCGTCCAGACGACTGCACAGCACAAAGACACCCATTTACTCCGAACCAGTCCAGTAAAACGCTTTCAGTCTTGGGCCGAGTCATTCCCAAAACGTAGAGCCACTGTGTCAGGATCCAATAATGAAGCGTGGAACACTTGAGCTCGTCCTAAGCCGTTTGAAATGCACGACTGAGGTGGAGTCTTGTACGCATGTTTCGGAGACACAGGGAGGGGGTTGAGGAGGGACATCGGTGGACACCGAACTGCGCAGGCAAATGATACTTCCCGGTTACCCAGGCCGAAGAAGTGGGTTTAGCTGAGATGCCCCACCATGAGCCTTCGACTCAAAAGCCTGATCCACAAGGCAGTGGGAGGATGTACGGCTTTGTTCGGGGACTCTGTTCCTATTCTCTGACCCAAAAGCCCGAATCGCCAGGCACTGGTTGTTGGGGTTTTCTTCGAAGGCCAGCCCGGAAGCCAATGACCCAATAGTTTGACCCACTTGGCTTCAGAAGGCCGGCCTGGCCCGAGCATGCAGGGTTATTGTCTCACACCTGATGCGGCTGTGCACAGCTGTCAGAAAGATAATCCCAACACCCGAAACTTACTGAGATCTTCAAACTCCACCAAAATCGCAGTAAGGAAGCCTGTCAAGCATCCGAGTCAGAATAGTAAAATTTCGGCAACTGGAGGTGTTCATATACAAGTTACGGAAACATTTTAATAGTTTACCAGACTCGCCTCAACCTAATCAACGATGTCTACTGGGATTTTGGAATCTAGTGCATAAAAGCGGTGATTAAATCTCTTCTATATTGTGTGTAGTGGTGTTGTAGCTTTAGAGACATCATCATCATCATCATCAAAGACAGCAACATCAGTGTTGACACTGATAAATCACTGCACTACAACCATGAAGTTCGTCTAATTTCATATATATACATATATATATAATTATATTAAAAGCCCTAGAGTGAAAAGAAGAGAAAAAGAGTGGATGAGGGAGGGGACCTAGTGCTGGCCTATGTCAAGCATTCTGGGGTGTCTACACCTCCTACCGCTCAATCAGACAACCTGGAAAGAAACTGACAGCATGAACGCCACTGAATTCGCTTTGCCGCCATTTCTCGCAACGTCTCCAGCCAAGCACAGGCGGGGTCACGGGGACCCCATCCTGGAAGGCGTACAGCACCAACAACACCCAAACTCTTCGTGATCTCTTTCACGCCTTTCTGCCAGGTCATGTGCTGTCCACCTCGCGGTCTGCGCCATTCTGATGGAGGCACGGAGAACAACACTCGTCTCGGTAGACGGTGTTTCGGCATGCGTAGCACATGACCGAGCCATCGTAGTTGGTGGTGCTGAATGATTTCCCCAATTGAAGTACCTGCAGCACAGCCAAATACCCGTTTTCTAATCACCTCGTTACGAACACGCTGACGCCATCCAAAACCTGCCACGCTTCTGAGGCATCAGTGGTCGAAAACCTGAAGACGTCTCACATCATCTGTCCGTAGAGGCCATGTCTCGCAACCATACAACACAGCCTTTATTGTAGCCTGGTACACACGACCCTTAAGATGTAATGATATGCCTTTTTGACGCCATAAGTGACGCAAACGGAAAAGTTAACCCGTAAACGGAGCCCTCTTCGCTACCGTCCTTCGAAGACCAACCCAGTCATCCTGAAATTCTAGAACAGCGACACGTTCATGCTTGCAGTTCGAGAAACAGAGAAGCCTGACTCAGCCCACCATCCCTTATCTACCTCAGCACACATGTGCCCATTCAAACAATATCGGAGTGGATGTCATGATTTTTATCTGCTTATTATTACACTTACTCTATATACTCGTATTGAACCTTTGTATGTAGATTTCAGCTCATCCACGCTTGTTCTTAGTCAAGTAAAATGTTGTTTATCTTCGACATCCTGAACTCTCTACTAACTCGTCCTCGGACACATTCTAAAAGTCTCACAAACGTCATCCGAGCCTTCGAGATTGTTGCACTGACTTCATCAGACACCGTTCCGTCAGAGCTGATACAACTATTGTCAGACGGAATCCCGCACCGATACCGCTCGCAGTTAGGCGCGTCCAGAAGGCGTCAGAATTTCGCCGCACACACTTTATAAACGACGCACTGTACATACGTTTTTGACTCGGCTTTGGGCACTGCTACACCTTGTGCACCTTTGGTGGTTGTTTTGACGGGAATGCTAGTTTTGAAGGTTCAGACCGAGAACTTAGCTGAGGAAAATACTGTTATTACAGTTGGCGAACAGGAACCAACGAAGTCTATAGAATTTAATCAGCAGCAACAAAAGCACAAAAGCACAACTGAAGCTCACTGAATCACTGACCCAGAGACTGCATAGTCAGACACCAGCAGCCAGTACTAGTGAGTCTTCTGTTTCTTCAACTGATGCAACCGCAAACTCAATCACGGAGTTCACACTCAACCATTCTTCTGGTCACACCCTGGTTCAATCGGCACGGAAACATGTTCAAAACTGATTCTCCCAAGTTCGATGACGGAAGAAAGGTCAGATTATAACTGCAAAAACTCGGCATACCGGAGCACGAACAGTATACAAATTTCATTCTCCCCAAGCTGCCCCGAGATCTCAGCTTTGACGAAACGGTCAGAATCCTGTCCCAGATACTCAGCGATCAAACATCACTGTTCAATACCTCAAGCTGGTCAAAAAATACAGTGACGATTTCACCACGTTTGCCGGTATTGTCAATCGGGAATGTGAGCGTTTCAAGCTCAACTCAATGACTGAACCAGTTCAGGCGGCTCACTTTTGTATTCGTTTCCCAGTAGCTCCGATATGCAGAAATGAGAACCCGTTGCTTCGCAGAATCGAACAGAATGCTGAAATGACGTTGCAGAACCTCACCACCGAATGTAAACGCCTCATGAGCGTGAAGCACCACACGGCTATGATGGGTCAGTCACCTGCTACCTCAAGCAGCTGTGTACACGCAATCGATTCGTGTCCGAAACAACCAGTCAAAAGAGAGCATGTCTTCTCCAAGTAGCTGGCATTGTGATGAGTGGCATTTCGCTCGTTATTGCCGGTTTAGGCATCATAAATGCTCCGGGTTCAATCGCCGTAGCCACAAAGAATATTTCTGTCGACCCCAGATGCTACAGTCACCAGCATACCACCATGCAGCCTACGAGTCGCATTCCAACTCGGTGACGGCGATATTCAAAATTGATTTTGCTTGCCGAAAAAAGTTTTTGACGGTTTGTATCAACATCCCAGTCAGTTTGCAGCTTGACAAGTGCATACGAAACCGACAAACATTACTTCAGCCTGAAATTGATTGATGAGGCTGACTACTCCATAAGCTTCAATGGTTCGACGGCAGAAGCCACGTGCTACCTGACTTCATGTACCCAACTTGATCTCATGGGGTTGGATAGGACCGATAAGCCGAATCTGTTGGAAAAGCCAATTAATTCTATTTGCAACCTCACGCACGCAGCGCCCGGAGGTGGCTTCGAACAACCCCACCTCCCGAAGCATTCACTCGAGGACCTCCTACAACGGTATGAATCTATATTCACCGATGGGCTTTGACGGTACACAAAAGCAAGAGCCGAACTGTGCCTCATCTCCAGTGCCAAACCAGTTTCCATACTCATCACTGGACCGAATACAGAAGGCTGGTGTTCTCCAACCGACCAACTGCTCTGCATGGGTCGCACCGATCGTTTTGGTGAAGAAGGCCAACGGGACCATCCGGACTCAATGCTGCACTGGACACCAAGCAATAGCCTCTGCCTCTTCCGGACGATTTGCTCGCGAAATTGAATGAAGGGAAATGTTTCGTGAAGATTGATTTGACCGATGCTCAGATTGAGGTTGAGGAAGAATCCCGAGAAATTTTGACGATCAGTACGCACCGCGGTCTGTTCCAGCATACCTGACTGTCATTCGGTGTCAGAACAGCGCCAACCATATTTCAACAGATCATGGATACTATGCTGAAGGACGCCCCCTGTGTTGCCACCTAGTTGAACGATCTCATCGTCATGGGTTCCAACACCGAGGAATTGTGGTAGCGCCTCCTTGGTGTGCTTGGTCGTATTCAAAAGCAGGCTTCAGAGTATGCCAAGATAAATGCACCTTCTTCATGCGGTCGACAAAATACCTCGGATTCATTATTAACGAACACGGTCACCGACGAGACCCAGAGAACATCGACGCCATCAAACGCATGCCAGCACCCACAGACGTAACTTTCCCCAGGTCCTTCCTCGGTCTTGTCAGTCACTACAGTTAGTTTCTGCCTGTCGTGCATCGTCTTTGAGGTACAATGATCCAGCTACTCACCAAAGACCACAAGTGAACATGGCCAGAAGATGCCAACGCGCCTCTGACTGCCAAATGCATGCTGAGTTCCTAGTTGCTACTTACCCGCCATGATCCATTACTGGAAATCGTTGTGGCGTCGGATGTTTCCAACTAAAGAATTGGAGCAGTGATTTCGAGTGTATTTAGCGACAGCAGCCATATCCCTGACACAAACCGAACGTAACTAGGGTCAGATAGAAAAGGAAGCTTTGGCGATCGTGTTAGTTCCATAAGTTACTATACGGCCGTCAGTTTACCTTACTGACCGATCACAAGCCGCTCCTTACTGTGTTTGGCTGGAAGTAGATTGCGGTGTACATCGCCAACCGCCTCCAGCGATCAGCCACTCTGCTTCTGGGATACGACTTCAAGATCAAGTACCAGCCCAGCAGTTGTCTCGGACAAGCCGACGCGTCTCATTAATTCAAGCAAGCCAGAACCAGATGGTACCGTAGTCGCAACAATTGCCGTGGAACCGGAGATGAATTGCGTAGTATCGGAAGCGGTTCGAATTCTCCTAGTGACTGCTGACATGGTCTGCCAGGCTACAGATCAAGACCCTGTGCTGCAACAGGTCACCGAGTACCACCACAAACAGTGGCCGCGTACCTGTCCAAAAGATGAACTGATACCTTACTCCAACGGACGTGACGCATTATTAATAGCCAACAGATGCCTTTTATTTTCAGAATGCGTTTTCACTCCAAACAAGTTACAGCCAGCCGTCCAGGATCAGTTTCATAAAGGACATCCGGGAACAAACGGGTGAAAGCCCTTGCTAGGAGTTACGTCCACTGGCCTTTGATGGACTACCAGGTCGAGCAAGTTTCTAAATCTTGCCTGTGGTGTGGTGAAGCATCCAAATCACCCGTAAAAACCTACCTACGGTCGTAGCCGTAAACGACCGAACCCTGTTCTCGTCTTCACATCGACTATGCAGTTCCAGTTGGTGACCAACACTTTTTAGTCGTCATCCATGTTTACAGTAAATGGCAGGAAACTACTCCAGTGAACAGCCCCCAAAGCACGAGAATCGAGAACAAGCTCAACCAGGACACATCATTAACAGGTGCTGCAAAGTACTGCACGGGATTCAAATTGACCCAACCAGGTGGATCCGGTACACAACCCAAATCCGGCCGACAAATTCGCAGATCCTGCCCACATGATCGCGTGAGTTGAGTCTAGAGATGCTTCTGGACAATTTTGATCTCGGCACCATTGCGGAAAATCTACCAGCTGCTTCGTCGGAGGCCCTGCCAGACCACACATTACGACTGCGACACTGGACAGACAGGATTCGCAAGCCAATGAGGCCACTGCAAGTAAGCCACTAACTTCGTAGCTACAACAATAAAATTCAGATGGGAGTTGTTAGGCTGAATCCCGCATCGATACCGCTTTAGTGCCCGCAGTTAGGTGCTGCTACAGTCAAGAAGCCTAGCCCGCACGTGATTGGCCAAAAGATCGGTCCAGCATCAAGAAGAGCTCTACATGACCGAAAGTTTGGGTCGAACAGCCAATTATGATCCTGTACCTGCCGAATGCCGGTTACCAATGGCGCATCCAGGCGTCAGAATTTCCAGGATGTTGTCGCAGCATATACGTTATAAACGACGGGCTGTCATACGTTTTTGACCTGGTTTTGGGTATTACTACACGTTGTACGCCTTTGATGGTTGTTTTGACGAGAACACCAGCTTTGTTAGGAGGACTACCTCTAAATATTGCGCACCGAGAAGATGGACCGATCGAATACGAAGGCCCGTCATACCAATGCAACTCAATCCTCAATAGTAGTCCTACGATCGAGCCCTTCAAAGGAGAGGTGTTAGGAGGATAACCTCTAAACGAACAACTCCGCTTTGGTAACGATTTGGATTGTATGCTAAAACCTTGTTTCTACATTTCAGCCTCTCACTGACATCCTATTGAACTGTTAGCTCTTTGTATGTTCTGGTTCAGTTGAATTCCATGTCGCGGAACGATCCACTTGTTTGCAGTAAAACTTCCTCAAATTTGTTTGTCTTCTCCATTCCTGTGAACTAACGAGTCTGACTGATACATTATTCAAGAGGATATAACACTGGCGACAGAACCCAACGCGAACAGAAACATGCCAATTTCAGCTGAGGATTTGAAAGCAATCCTTCAACAGCAACAAACGCAGTCCGAACAATCGCAATTGCGACGTATTCGGTCTCTTACTCAAGTCATCAGTCTTCAGACATCAATTCCATCTCAAAGTAGCATTTCATTATCCTTTGCCGATTCTATCACAGCAACTTTTACCGAATTTCTCTACGAACCGGCATCTGGTCTCAAATTCTATTCATGGTACCGTCGCTGGGAAGATAATTTCCAGAATGAGTTTACCGAGAAAGATGCGTGGAAATCCCGTCTCTTGTTATGGAAACTTGGAACCCTCGGTTCACGAATCTCATTACCAAAAGATTTAAAATTGTAACAAACAGTGGAACAGCTCCGTGAAATTTTCGGTGAGCAACATTCACTTTTTAATGTTCGATACAATTGTCTCAAATTGGCCAAGCGCGATGCCGACGATTACGTCACTTTTGCCGGTGTCGTCAACCGTGAGTGTGAAAAATTTCAATTGCAGTCACTCACAGAGGATCAGTTCAAGTGTCTAACTTTCGTTGCTGGTCTTCGGTCTCCGCAGGAATCAGATATTCGCACTTGATTGCTTTCCAAGCTTGAGCACGAGAAGGATATTACCGTGAAAGTTCTCACCACCGAACGTCAATGTTCGCGTAATATTAAACACGATACCGCAATGGTACAGCAGACGTCACGATCTAGTAATCCCAGTGGTGTGATGGCACTGAAACAAACCCCTGTTACACATGAGAAAAAACGCCAACATCGTGTTGGCCCTGTGGCGGGTGGCATTCTGCACGTTTCTCTCTATTCAGGAAGCACCACGGCCAGACGTGTCATCGGTGGGGCCACAAAGAAGGTTTCTACCGCACCCAAAAGCCCACAGTATCCAAAAACCAAAAGAGCTTCGACAGTCCAATCAGCAACACAGTCAAAACGCAGTCGTACAAAAAACACCCGCAGTCCAGCTCTGTGTTTGCAACATTTCTAGTTGAATGAGTCCCGAAAGAAATATCTTACAGTTTTCATCAACAAAATTCCAATCCGTTTGTAGCTCGAAACAGCTTCAGATATTACGTTCCAGTTGGAAGTTGGTACGAAAACCTGTTGTGTCATTCACGAACCACCGGGCCCAAAGTGCATCTGGCAGTACCCTACTTACTGACTGGGTTCCGTCCTGCAAGAGGATGCATCGATCATATCTTCACCCTCCGACAGACTCTTGAGCAGCGACACTGCTTCCAGCAACCAAAATGGTTGTGTTCCTCGATCTGAAAGCTGCCTTTGACTCTGTAGACCGCCAGGCACTATGGCAGTGTCTGTGGAGCAAAGGTGTCCTCCATAAATTCTTGACCATCCTTAAGACGCTGTACGCCAACTCCCGCGGCCGTGTGAAGGTCTACGGGAAGCTCTCGCCTGAGTTCACCACATCAAGTGGTGTCAAGCAGGGCTGTCCTCTATCACCTTTCCCGTTCAACTTCGTCATTGATGCGATCATGGAAGACTCACTACCAGCCTCTAATGCCTGTGGAGTCGAAGTTCTCCCGGGGCGTCCGCTCACAGATATCGAGTATGCAGACGACATAGCTCTTCTTGGATCTGACGCCGTGGTAATGCAAAGAATATTAAATAATCTAAATAATTCCGCCTCACGGTTCGGCATGCACACCTGCAAAGTGTAAAGTGCTAGTGCAAGACTGGGTGGATCGAACCCTAGCCTCTTGCTTACGGGTGAACCGATTGAGGTAGTAGACAAATTTGTCTACCTGGGCAGCTGTATTAGTCCCGGTG
Organism: Clonorchis sinensis; assembly: GCA_003604175.2. Classification (NCBI taxonomy): domain Eukaryota; kingdom Metazoa; phylum Platyhelminthes; class Trematoda; order Opisthorchiida; family Opisthorchiidae; genus Clonorchis; species Clonorchis sinensis. Next base: position 183,599,453 of record CM030369.1, on the reverse strand, counting down.
GTCTCGCGAAAGATGATATTTCCATCCGAATTGGGAAGGCCGGAGCAGCTTTTGTGAACCTGCGTCACCTGTGGCGTAGGCGTGACATAAGCTTATCCGTCAAGGGTTGAGTTTATAATGCTGCGGTGCGCTCCGTATTACTATACGGATCAGAAACCTGGCTGCTGCGCGCCGAGGACGTCAAAAGACTTTCAGTGTTTGACCACCGATGTCTCCGGAGCATTGTCCGAATCTAGTGGGAACACCGGATCAGCAATGCTGAAGTACGTCGAATGGTATTCGGGAGAAATAACTCACCCTCGATAGATGAACTGATCACACTGCATAGGCTGCGCTGGCTTGGCCACGTGCTGCATGCCAGTCGACCGGCTTCCCCGAAGGGTTCTTTTCGCACAACCACGTGAAGGGTGGAAACGAGCCAGAGGCGGTCAAACAATGACTTGGCAGCGAAGTATAAAAGCCATTACCAGCAAACTCAGCTGCGCTGGTCACTGCCGTCTTCCTGGATGGGGACCCCGAGACGGGCCACACAATGGTTAGAGACATTGTCAGACATGGCCCAATCGCGCCCTCAATGGCGCTCATGCATCCAGCTATTGCCTTCAATACATAGCCCCCTTCCCAATTCCCCGATTTAACAGCCCATTGACAGTGGTGCATTTACGCAGCACGCGCCTCCAATGCGCAGCTACCTACCTCACCTCCCCAGATCATCGGCGGACGAAACTATGCAGCTACAACCACTGTACGACAAGTACGCGGTTTCTTACAGCTGATGATGATGATGACTACTGACTGGCAAGCTAGTGTGTAATGGATCATTCAACAACCTACATTTCTCAGGAACTTGTTATCTCACTGACTGTCCTAATTTGGACATTCTTGGACTTGAGTGGATGGAGAAACTTGAACTTTTCAATGTGCCTCTATCTTCTGTGTGCAGTGCTCTGAAATTTCCATCCTTAAACATTGCAGAACACTTTACTAACATACTCAAGACGAAATTCAACAGTGTCTTCCAAGATGGCCCTGGATACTGTACCAAAATCAAGGCAAGCCTCAAACTCCAACCCGATTCCAGACCAATCTTCAGAACGAAGCGTCCCGTACCATTTGCCGCTCCCACAACTGTGAAGAATGAACTTGTTTGTTTTCGGAGTTATCCAGCCAGTGAACTATTCACCATGGGCAGCTCCTATTGCTGTCATCAAAAAGGCAAATGGCAAGGTATACATATGTGCTGATTAATCCACTGGATTAAACGCCATGTTAGACTCTCACCAATATCCATTACTAGTACCAGAAGATCTGTTCGCCAAGCTCAATGGTGGAAAATCTTTCGCAAAGCTGGATCTTGTTGATGTTTACCTTAAATAGAAGTATCTGATGACTCCAAAGAACTTCTGACAATTAACACACACCGCGGTCTGTTTCAATCTAACCGTCTGCCATTTGGGGTAAAGTCTGGACCGGCAATATTTCAACAAACAATGGATGCCATGCTAAACGGTTTATCAGGAGTTGCTGCTTATTTGGATGACATCATTCTTACAGGTTCTAGTCAAGAACTTTTGCATCATATACCAGTATACCAGCCCTCGTGCCACCTTCTGGTGGCATGGCAGTTAGGTACCGAAAGGGTACTACAGCTGGACGATTCGCCATCAAGAAGTTCCAGAAAATGCTCTATGGACGTCAGTTTAGCTCATCATTGATCATAAGCCGCTTCTCGGTGTTTTCAGATCGAAGAAAGGCATCCCTGTTTACACAGCCAACCGTTTGCAACGTTGGGCTACATGCTTCTGGGCTACGACTTCTCCGCAAAATACTAGTCTACTGCTACTATTGGCGAAGCTTATGCATTATCAAGACTCATGGATTCTCAACGTCAACAACCCGAGGATGCTGTTATCGCCGCAATAATGGTGGAAGCAGAAGTTAACGCAGTGCTTGCTACTACAATCCGTGGACTTCCAGTTACTTCTGCCATGGTTCGCGACGCCACTGCTCGTGATCCGTTACTTCAAAAGGTACTCAATTTTCACCACACACAATGGCCTGCAGTATGTTCCGATCAACAACTCCAACCGTTCTACCAACGCCGATCCTCACTTCCCGGGGTTGACGGTTGCTTACTCTTCGTAGAACGGGTAACTGTGCCCCCGGAATTACACGGCGATGCCCTTAAACAGTTTCCTTTTGGACATCCCGATGGTAAACGCATAAAGGGGCTAACGCGTAGTTATGTCTACTGGCCGAGCATGGATAAGCAGTTAGAACTTCTACGCAAGTGCTCAAAATGCCAACTGCCTACAAAATCCCTTCGGAAAACTGAGCTATGTTCATGGCCTGTTCCAGAAACTCCATAGTCACGACTTCACGTTGATTTTGCGGGGCCAGTCAATAGCCAACAATATCTGATCCTAGAAGATGCCTACAGCAAATGGCCGGAAGTGTTTAGCCTGAACCATGTTACTGCTTGTGCAACCAATTCCAAACTACATGTGCTTAACTAATTCGAAGTTCCAAATATCATTGTCTCTGTCAACGGCAGTGCGTTCACGTCCGCTGAATTTTCCGCTTTCTGTCAAGAAAATAGCATACAACATGTACGATCACCACCGTTCCATCTACAATCAAATGGCCAAGTAGAAAGATTTGTGGACATTTCAGACGTGCACTCCTGAAACTCAAAGGAGGGGACCACAACGGAAATCATCGAGACATTTCCGCTGAGTTACATAGCGACACAAAATGTTAACGCTCCACATGGTAAGTAAAAAAAAATAAATCGTTCACCTTTTCGGTGCCTAGCTGCCATGCCACCCGAAGGAAGCACGAGGGCTGGGATACTGCCAGGTTGCCCAAGCCTAGACAGGGGAAGTCAAGAGGCAGAGGTAGGGTTCGAACCACTGACCTTCCGGTCAATAAATTCGCGCTCTAACCGCTGAGCCATCTCGCCCCCACATGGTAAGTCCCCGGCAGAGGTACTTATGAACCGGAAGATCCGTTTACCCGTTGACGTCATCCGTCCAACACCACATTTGCCAACCGCTAGAAACACAAAAATGGAAGTTCAGTTCAACCGACATCACTGTGCTGTAAGTAACATTTATACCCAGTATATCTGTGCTAGCGAAAGACTATCGTGGTTGTGCGGAAAAGTGGCCACAAGGTATAATTGTGCGCCGTGCTGGAAAAGTTGTCTGAGGTAAACGAAGGTCTGTCATGCCAATCAGCTACGCTCTTCCTATCTTCCGGCAACAACTACACTCGATCCTGTTCTTTTGAATTAGCTCAAAAGCCAAAATCTCCAGAGCCGATTAATGAACCAGTAGTTCCTAAAAGTTGCGTAACTACAAAATGGACCAATCGAATACGAAGGCCCGTTATACCAATGCAACTCAACCCTCAGTAGCAGTCCTACGATCGAGCACTTCAAAAGGGGAGGTGTTAGGAGGACTACCTCTAAACGAACAAATTCGCTTTGGCAATGTTGTGGAATATAGGTAGCTCGGGTGCGCTGATTGATTGTTGGTCTGTTCGCCGAGCTTAGCAGTTGGATTGCAAACGTTTCATCACCAATCGAGGTGACATCGTCAGTGCGGGGTTGAGTGGGTGAATTCCTCCTCTTCTGCCTGTGCTTATATGGCTCCTAAAACAGCATCTGGTAGTTCGACTGACAGCCTATTTTACTGTTAGCTCTTTGTATATTCTGGTTCAGTTGAATTCCATATCGCGGAACGATCCACTTGTTTGCAGTATAACTTTCTCGAAGTTGTTCGTCTTCTCAATTCCTGTGAACTAACGAGTCTGACTGATACATTATCCAAGAGGATATAACAAGGGTTCAGACCGAGAACTAAGCTGACGAGAAAAACGCTAATACGACTGCCCAGGTATGTAGAATTTTCCACAAACTCCAGTGATTCTCCTTGAATTGTTAGGGGTATGTTCAAGGACTGTAGGTTCTGAAGCATGACTTTGCACTTTGAAGGTGCTGGGTGCATGTCGAAGGATGATATGACGGTCGTCATCCTATTCGACAGGGTTTGTGCTTCGCCTTGGTCGTCAAAGATGAGAACGATGTCGTCTGCGTATTCCAGATTGACAAGGTTCTCATCAGCAACAATTTGAACACCAGGCTTTTGAAGACCTCCCAGCGCTCGCCTAATTATTTCATCAATGACGAAGTTGAGCAAGAATGAAGGGAGTGAACATCCTTGCCGGACACCACATTTTGTAGGGACTCATTTGGAGAGATTATCATACACTTTCACACGCCCAGAAGTATATGAACATAAGGATCGGATTGGGTTTACTAACTTCTGGGGCTTACCCTGTTGGGCAAGTGTAGTTAATAGCACTGAACGATCGACAGAATCAAACGCGCCCTTGAAGTCAAGGAACACCAAGATTGTGGGTAGTCTGTACATGTGGCGTTACTCTAACACCTGAGGGAGCGTGAAGATGTGGTCCAGGCCACCTCTAAAAGATTGAGACCCCGTTTGATTCTCACGAGCCAAGGTTTCGCGTGCCACTGTAAGAAGACGAAGAATCAGTGACGCCAGAAGCCTTGTCACAACAGAAGTCACACTAACACCTCTGTGGTTACTACAGTCATTGCGAGTATCCTCTTCGATAATTGGCACAATTATCGATTCCCCCAGTTGTCTAGGACGGTCTTTCTCCCAGATAGACCCAGATAAGCTAGACAGGCATTGACTGAGGAATTCGTCACCATCCGTGAACAGAACACGTGGAAGGTCGTTAAGACCAGAAGCATGAAGACCCTTGAGTACGGATACACACTCAGACACATCCGAGGCTGACGGCGGCTGTATGTTCAGTTTATCTTTCCGTTGAAGGCCAGCGGTTCGCACTGGAGGTAGCAGGTGACCAGTCGGATCAACTGAGCGAAACAGCCTGCGGACATTTCCAGCAATTTTGCATCATCCATTTCTTCGGCTTTTCAGGTCCGCCAAGCTTTGCGGTCTGCACGGACACTCAGTTTTACCTGACGCCAGGTTGAGTTGTGGTCCGGAGGAATCTGTCGCTTGACCTCGAGCAAAGCCACCGCCCCGTTGGAGATCCAAAATATGGATGAGGTTGGCTCGGTTGTTCGCAAACCGAAGTTCCGGCTCTGAATAGCACTGTGGATATATGTTTCCAGTGACCTTTATTATCCTATATAAGCAGGGGCCTCAGGAACGCTTGGTCTACCAACCTGCGCGTCCATGTCACGAAAGGACTGAACCTTGCCGTGGTGTGACGGTTTGACTGCCTCCGTGACACAATGAGCGATACTGTGGGGTGTCCGTACGACAATCAGTGTCTCTCATATCAAGCTGGTCAATGGTTGGAGTTCTGACCAACAGTCTCCTGGTCCTGCAGTTTGGGGGCTGGAACATGTACGGTGAGTTGTTCCGTAAAAATTGAAACGCACCTGCATTCTCCGCCAAATGCCGCTGCCTTGCGGTCGGGCTTTTGAAGCAAAGGCCTTGAATGAGGACCCTAAACGTCTTCCTGTCTATGTATGAGCGTCCTGGCAGTATCCAATCCCACATACAACCATGAATGGCACATATAAAAATAAACTCATGCCACATCGGCCGTCATCTGGTGCCATCAGCCGGGTCGCCTTACTTGCTGCACAGAGCAGGACGGGTAAGCGAAAAAAGGCTATTGCTGACGCCTCCCTCCTTCGACTTTCACATAATTTTCTCTCCTCCTCTCCCCACCCCACTAATAGCTCTCTCCTTGTGAGCACTTAGGACTGATGACTTCGTTCATCCTGCATCGGTTTTGCAAGCAACATCTGCGCGTCATCAGGCGCCGATACCCTCAGGCATCTCAAAGCTAATCTTCAAGCCCGGACGCCCAATCTATCTGATTGCCTTCAATGTCCGCACTCTGAAGCAAGCAGGACAACCAGCTGCTCTTGCTCTCACACTAAACTCGCTTGAAATTGATGTGGCCTGTGCATCAGAAACAAGAACTGAATATGCATGCAAAGCGGTAGAGTTAACCACACCATCACCCTCCACCCACTCCCAGCTGCGCACCTCTGGCGATCCAGAGGCTGTCGCGGCAACACGTTCAGGGAGTGGCATCGTCCTCAGACACCGGGAGGAAGGTTCGTTGCTTGACTGGATACCCGTTAATAGTCGCCTACGTGCAGTTCGTCTGGCGATGTCTATGAAGGCGTCTCACAAGCGGGAAGTTGATCGATATCTGTTTGTCAGTCAGCGCTTCTCTGATCTGTTGCCTGGATTTGGGAAACGGAGGCCGGAGAGAACCGGCGGTAGTGCCCATATTCAGAAAAGAGGATCGTATTAAGTGTGGTAACCACAGGGGGATCAGCTTGACTCCGTTGGTAAAGAGACTGTTTGCGCAACTTGCGCTTCGTCGCCTTATGGTGGCTTGTCAAACACTGACTCGAGAGCAGCAAGCAGGATTCCGGGCTGGTGGGAGTTACGTTAACCAAATCTTCACACCAGAACAACGTCCTACGTACAAGCAACCCACAGCTTCCGGATTCCTGGATTTCCAGGGCGAATTCGACTCCGTTGACCAATCTGTTCTTAACACGCTTGCCCATCAAGGAATACCGCGGGAATTTGTGAAGATAAGTTCTTTGTATTGACAGACTTTCTGGCATGATAGTTCATGGAGAACTCTCCAAAATCTTCCGTACCCAAAGCGGTATCCGTCAGGTGTGTCCAATCTCAATTTCTGTCTAATTTCGTGAACTGCATCTCGACTTCTCCTATCTAGGCTGAACCCCAGTCTTCATGTTTCCGTCGGGTGGCATGGCAGTTAGGCACCACAAGGGTGCTACAGGTGAATGATTTTTTGGTGAGGGAAGCCGTCAAGGCTCAAGCTGATACGAGCAACCTCAATGGAAAACGCCTGCTAGATCGCAGGGCCGAGCACTTTTAGCAACAATTCTCGTAGCTACCTGTTGCCATTCAGTCGAGATGTCAAACAGCACTCCGAATTTGGACGTTTGTTAGGCGGGATACCACGCAAAGACCATATTATCGCTCGCAATTAGGTGCTGCAACGACCGACAGGCCTAACTCGTACGTGATTGGTCGGTTACTTGTCCGACATCAAGGCGACCTGTGATTAGTCGAGAGCGCGACCCTAGAGCGAGTCAAATTGCAGTCGAAAATTCTGTGTCCAGAAAGCTTCCGAATTTCCGAGGGGCACGTGGCACACGAATTTGTGATATGTTTCGGGTGTTCAACAAATTTTATGTGCTTTGAAGGCGTTTCTGAGAATCCTATATTGCAACCCCCCTCCAGCGGAAACTGAGCTGAGGCATGGCCGCTGTTGAAATTGGCGAATGGTAGCTCGCGAATCCAATTGATTCGAGAAATTGCTGAAACAACTACGAAAACGAATTCGCTGACTGACTGAAAAATGCCCGTTCGGGGACCAGCATTCAATACCAGTGCGCCTTCCTTTTCTTCAGCTAATGCAGACGTAGGCTCAAAAATTTGCTCACATTTTATCCCACTTGGGATCACATTTCTGACTCGCGATTCAAGTAATATAGACTGTTAAACGCCGAGTTTTTCGAAATCTTGTTTCTGTGAAAACTCGGAAGACCATTGCGAGAATGGTATACGAACCTCCTTCTCACGAATCTAGTCTGGAAATAGACCCTTATCCTACTTATGTTGTTGTGTCAAAGAACTTTGTATTATGTATGCCCAGATAATAACCCACTGAATTCTGCCTCACTTTTTGTTGGAGTTTGCTTTACTATCCCCTGTGCCGCTCACAAGAAGCACACCTAAAATTATTTTCGCCGAAGATATAATATTTTCGAATTTTTGACTTACTGGGATTTAGTCTCATCCAGTTGCATTTTTCGGTGATATCTTGCTCATGGCATTTTGTTTAAGTAAGCGAAAGTTCAAGTTCACAGACTGTCACTGAGTTGCATTTTGTTACCGGGAGATTTTGTTACGAGAGATGAAACACGAAATCGCACTTCGACGCATTTTGGCGTTCTGTGTTCTTTGTGAATGAAATAACATCTACAACATATCCAATGCAAATTCCAACCAGGAAACTCGGTCACTGAAGTTTGTTTGCTTTATATTCTTCAGATTTAACAAATGAGATGAGTTCGTTCAGAGAACTTCGTCACAACATATTGTCCTATGGAGCTCAGCTTGCATTAAGTACAACATTGTTAGACAACAGCATGAGTTGTGCAGTGGAGATGCGAGGACCATCTATACGCAGGATTCTCCTCTCCAAATGTGCATAACTAGCCTGTGGACAATACAGCGTTAAGAGGTAACTGTAAACAACACCAACACAATAGTGTAATTTCCATTAGAATATGACTCAGCATAGGTGGAATAAGTTATAAAGTGATCATCATTATAATGGTAGGCGTTGGCACTCACCTCGACTACTTATCGCAACTGCTAAACCTGTTTCTATGTGCGACGCTGATCATGAGGACTCACCTATACATGGCCGCCAAATACAACGGCCAACGATGGCCTTTCATACTCATGACTGTACAGATGTCGCTTATCTCCGCTACCTATAGTAAATACCAGGCTAGAATCATTGTGGGCTCGTAAACATAAGGCCTCAGCTATGCCTGATAGCCTAATCTAACTGCCTGTCATACTCATAACTCTACTCAGGGTCGCCCAACTTGGCTGCTTATCGTGCCTGATAGGCCATGTCCACGTGCTGCGTTGATTATGCGTGGTAACCTAATCTCTCATATTCAAATGTAGGAGCTGTCGCTTATCTCCGCTACTTAAGACAAACAACAGGCCAGTATTTACGCGAACCGATGAATACGAGGTCTCAGCTATGCACACAAACCTAACCCAACGGCGAACGACAGTTCACACTCATATCTGTACGCGGTATCGCCTATCTTGGTCTCTTTTTCCAGCTGCAGGCCAGTGCCTGTATGCGATGCAGATTATCCGATCTCAACCATGTTATCTCAATCTAACGGCCAAGGTTGGCTCGCCATACCCACAACTGTGCGGGCTGTCGCTTACATCAGTTGTCTATAGTAAACACCAGGCCAGTATCTATGCGAGCCGATAAAAAATGAGATCGCAGTTATGCGTGTTATCCTAATCTAACGACCAACGTAGATCCTTCATACTCATTTTTGTAGTCGATATCGCCTACCTTGGCTACTTATCGTAATTGCTAGGACTGTGTCTATGTGCAACGCCGAGTATGAAGCCTCAATTATGCCCAGTAGCCTTACACAATGGACAACGACGGCCCGCCATACTCATAACCGTACTCGATGTGGCCTACCGTGGCTACTTATAGTAAGTGCCGGGCCCGTACGCATGCTCGTAACAGACTATACTGCCCCGACTATACATAACAGACCAATTCACCGACTAACAACGGTTCTTCATATCCATACAAGCCGTCCGTCCGCAAAACCCGTGCCTAAAAAAAATACACAGCCACCTTTAACCAATCATATTTCTACTTATTAGCTGCATCGGCACCAACGTAATGTGTGGTCAAACAAGTTTTCAGCCTCAGGAAGCCGCTCTCATTCGATAGGGTTTTTGAAAAGAAAAATTTATAATCAAATACGACACACCTTGGGCGATATCACTTAAAACACATAATTGCACAAAATCATAGGGGCTAACGCACCAAGTGCTTAATAAATCCCTTTGTCCACAATTCCAGATCGGCGTCTACGCTGAAGATGGAGTATTACTGTTATAAAGGTAAACTCATTACTTGATCAGTTAGTCCCATTGGTGATAATGCGGGAGTCATGTGTACATAGATTATTCAATAGCGGGATTCGGGAACCATCTGCATTATTGGGGACAGCGATGTTAAACCTGAAGAGGGGTGTATAATTGTCAGTCGTAAGCGCTTGAATTCAAGTATCGCGATCGTACTGCAATCCATCTTAAATTCCAAAATCATGTTCTCAATATCCGAATAGTTGAGCTACTAAGACATCCATACCTGGTGCGACCCAAATGCCTCAACTTTGGATGCTGATCTACTAGATGGGTACTGCAAGGTTTGCTATAAGTCATTGCCCGAAAAGGCAGTTTCTTCAACCCACATCCAGGTGGCATACACCACCAGAGTGCCACTAATCATGCTTTTGTCCTCTAATTGGACAAGTAAACCTGATTCCCTATAATCCATTCCCTCAATCCACATCCAGATACGTCCTACTTGACTGGCCTTTCCGGTCTAACGAATGCACCTCCTGGTGCTAGACACATCCAACGGAAGTCTTCTTAGCGCAACCGAAAACCGCTCTCCAAATTCTCATTACGAATTCGCCGACACCAACCCATCTGAGCTATAGTTCTGAGATAACGGTCGCCACACACCTGAAGGCGCCTTAGTTCCGTTGCTCGAACAAGCCGAGTCTCACAGCCATACGGCAAAAGAGACTGTATTGCAGCCTGGTACACGCGTTCCCTGATATTCAGGGATTCCCTTGGCCAACTAAAAAACCGCTGCTCACAGTATTGCACATCCCGGCCCAATCACTTCAAACATGACGTCCGTTACGGGGCTGTCCAGAAACCGATGTATGCCATGCGATGATGGCACGGCACTGCCATGCCAAGTTTGATAGCACACCCGCGACTATTCCCTTCCTACTCTTGACTGTACCCTTTCGCCGACTCTTCACATTACCTGCAACAACGAAGGTTTTCGTCAGATCTTTGAAGGCCAGGGTTCAGAAGACATTTAAAGTTCGTCTCATTATCCCATCAATCACGAAATTAGATAGGAATGGTGAGTGTTTGCAACCCTGGCAGCCACCGTTTATGTACGGAAGCATTTGGAGAGCTCTCCATACCATGTCCGCACCCCTGTCCATGGTGATGAGAAAAACTGCACGGTTGACAACTCTCAATTCGACTGCATGATGCCCCCCTCAAAGATATTCCTACCATATGTTGAAAATCATTACTCTCTTTCTGCAATGGAGGAGCTACCTTAGTTGCGTGCAAGCTAGCCAGTGCACATCCCTCATAACCGCATATGCCCACTCCCTTTCGCATCGACCGCATAACTGTTACCTGGACACAAATATCGATTACTGCTTTTGAAACCGGGCAGTGTCGTCTCACTGCAGTAGTCAGAAATTCCGACCACTTTTGACGGCCTGTTATTTCGGGCCGCAGTCCAGCTCACATCACAGCGCTCTCTGGCAGACCTTTTTGATACCTTTCCCTATGTTGAGTCCCCAATGAAGACACGGCTCTCTCACTGCCTCGTTTGGATGGAGGCAATGGACCGCCGTGCGCCCTTGATAGACCTGAGTATAACTGGTGCATCCTGGTCTTATTTTGTCTTATATTTTCCTCGGCAAATCATAACCACCATAACAACCGTAAACGACTCACCCTAGATGATCATGTACGGGGCTGTCCGCGAACCCAAGTACGACATCGCGATGACGGTACCACGACTACCATATCCAGTCCGATGGCTTGCCCGTATTTCACCATATCCCTAATATCTCCCGGACGAGCGTGTTACGTGCGGACACAGGAACACCTCAATTCGCCTAATTCGTGCCAAAACTTTGAAAACACAGTGCCACCTGCTTGTTATGCTCATAAACCCACCAATTCATCAAACGGTAATATTAGCGGTTGGGTATGCCGATGAAGATTGAACCTTGCCTTGCGCTCGATGTAGCGTGTGCTGACCATCAGAAAAAACAAAAAATTACTAGCTGCCATAAACTTCTTGGCCTGCCGCAACAATGGAAGGCTTTTCAATATACACGTAATGGCTGTTCAATTTTGAGTATATGCGGACATAGATGGTGTAATTATTGTTCATGTCGTTCTGAGACCATTTCCAAATCCAATACGGAAGAAAACACGTAGAAAGCCAGCTTTTCCGCAAAACTTCCCACTGCTTTCACAGAGCCCACACGCGAAGCCGCTGACAGCCATTAAAGTACGAATTTCGCGCCCACAATGGACCCCAAAGTTCGTTTAAACAACTCCTAAAAAACTGCAATAGCATGTGCAGATTTTAAGGGCCCGAATATATACCATCAAATACTAAAAACTTATGTTAAAGATTCCTTCCTTCAAACTACGGTTTCAAAGAAATTTAAGGTGTGCGTTTAAGGCGCGGCCAACAACTCGGAGAGTGAACGGTTTTTGGGGATACTAATAACCCCAACACCTCTCATTGAGGAAGAAAAGCCAGCAACCGGCCTTTCTGGGGGTTCATTTGGAAAAGAGTTGTTTGACGCCGGCGGCGATCTGTCCATCTTCTTGGGAGTAAATTTGGTTCCTCGGTTGGTGCGTTGTGTGTTAACTCCTGCTGCTTTGTATCAGGTGTGCTCGCTTTGAGTCCAAGGATACTGTCGGGCGGAAGGTCGCTGTGTTACGCTGGTGGTTCCGAGAGATGGCGTGGACGGAGTTGAGTCATGTGTGGTGTCCAGATATCTTGGCCAACAGAGGCGTCATACATTACGCTTCGGCAATTGTGGTAAGACGTGTCCTTGGATCCAGGGTTCGTATCTTGGTCGACAGTTCCGCACAAAGTCACTTGCACGCACGTCAACTTGGACAGTCTTCGTATTCAAGGTTGAAAGTAACGAACTGTCGGTGTCCGGGACATGGCCAAATTGATAGCCTGCAATTTTTGGCCGACGAGCGCTCCAACATGCGATTTTCGGTCCTCCAAGAAGTTACTTGGAATGGTCCGGTAGACCAGATGAAGTCTCCGGAGGACTTTGACGGATGTCCGATCCCCCTCGAGGTTTGAGCAGCGCCCGCTTGAACGTATCGACAAAACGTTCTGCCTGACCGTTTGATTGCGGGTGGTGCGGTGACGAACGGACGAGCGTGATGATGTCTCTCCGGCAAAACTCTTGGAAGCAGCTGGAGCTGAACTGTGATCCATTATCTGACACCAAAGTCTCCGGCAGGCCGTGCTGGCTAAAGAGCTGAGACAGGGTTCGCATGGTGCTCATTGTCGTTGGCGGGACAACGGGCAAAAATTCCGGCCACTTGTGGAAGTCCACTAAGATGAGGTATGTTACACCATCAATAAAGCCAGCACCCGGGACCAGTGGCGTTCGAGCCGAGGCCAGGCCGCAGGCGGAAGGCGTGGGTTTTTGAGGTTTGTTGACATTTCGAACAGTCTCTGACGTAGTTAGAGATGTCGCGATCCATGTGTGGCCAGAAGGCGTAACTGTGAGCGATCGGTGGTATCCGGTTTATCTCAGGTTGCCCCAAAAAAGCTGTTTCAGGCCCCCAAAGCGTAATTGACCACCACCACCACACGTTCTCCAAACATGAGACAGTCGCCAAAAATAGACAAAAAATCTCGGCGCTGGAAAAGGGATTGGAGATCATTGTCTTGGGATTTCGTCCGCCAAAGTGTCCTGAGGAAGTGGATCGCCTGTTACAGAGTCCAGTCAGACGAAACTACGCTGGATATCCGGTATACTCACTGGTAAGGTATGGACTGTTTCGAGCAGCTGCTGGCTGGCGTGGTCATCGATGGAAGGGGCCACGATGATGGAGTCCTCTTCTGAGGGCTAATGATTGCCAATCAGTCGTGCGAGAGCATCCGCTTGGCCGAAAGTTTCTGTGCGTCGATATTGGATGTCGAAGTCATGGTCAAGCAGGATAGGCCCACAGCGTTGTAGAAGATTCACCGAACGAGCGGGTGTGCCAGATTTCGAGGCAAAATTGACAGCAAGGGCCTGTGATCGGTCAGTAGAGTGAATCGTCGTCGTAAATAATTTTTTGAGATCGATGGACGGCAAAACCCAGTGCCAATGCCTCTTTCTCAATTTGGTCATAGTGCTGTTCCGCTGGAGTAATCGACTTGGATGCGTGCATGTTCGCCTTCTTAGTTTCGTCAGGGAATACATGGAGGATAACAGCACCGACACCGTAAGTTTCCATGACAATTGGCAGCTTGGGATCATATTGCGTCAGTAGCACTCCGAAGCTGAGCATGGACCTGAGTTTGCAGAAAGCAGCTTCACATTTTTCTGACCACACCCAAAGCAGGTCCTCTTTGAGGATGTGATTGATCGGCGGCCGGACACTGTGCAGTGCAGCCAGAAATGCGGAATAGTAGCTGATGAGACCCAAGAAGGAGCAAAACACGGTAACATCCTTGGGAGCCTGCATCCGTTGAATTGCTCGAATGTTTCCAGGATAGGAGTGTCGACCGGAGGCACCGAAGATAAACTTGAGATATTTAGCGGCCGTCATGAAGAACTGTCACTTTTCAGGAAGGAGGCGAAAGCCGCTGTCCTAGATGCGTTGATGCACCATGTCGATTCGTGTGCGCATTTCATTGGGAGAGCCAGTGACAATCAGCATATTGTCGAGGTATGCGGCCATACCTGGAATTCCAGAGAGAATAATATCCATCAACTGCTGGAAGATCACAGGGACCTTCTTGACCTCAAATGGTAGACGTTTGTATTCCTGCAGACCCCTGTGCGTGCTGATGATCAGCAGAGATCGGAAGTCCGGCGCAGCTTCGATCTGTAAATATGCATCAGCTAGGTCAATTTTGGCGGAACAACTGCCGCCGTTCATAATGGTGAATAAATCATCGGGTAGTGGCAGTGGGTAGTGGTGCTGTTCGGGAACTGGATTGAGGCCTGTTGAGAAGTCGGCACAAATGCAGATTGACCCATCTGGCTTCTCCACCACGACGATTGGGGCTGCCCATGCGGAGTAAGTTGCTAGAGATAGGGCGCATTGTTGCTCAAGACGCTGAAGTTTTGCATCGAACTATTGTAATGAAGCTTACAGAGCTGACTTCTTGGGGCGAAATACTGGGATGGCATCCGTTCGAAGTCTAAGGGTTGCTTGTATGCTGGAACAGCAACCAAGGTCAGGCTCGAAAACCTCAACGAAGCGCTGAATGATATGGCCGGACTGATTTGAAACAGCAACACCATAACCGACCGCGATGCAGACGGAACTGAGTGGGATATCTTCCAAACCAAAAGGGTGGAACCTGCCAAGACCAAGAAGATTCACTGGCAGCGGTCACGTAAAACGACCCAGTGAGTGTCGTCCCCTTGGATGAGACGCAGCATTGCAAATCCTTGGGGAAGCCACAACTCACCACCACAAGCATTAATGGCAGTTCTGGAGAACCGTCAGACTGGAAGTCGCCCAAGCGTATGCCAAAGCTTCTCCGATATAATATTGATGTCTGAAGCAGTGTCCAACGGCAGTCGTACCGGAGGTTGACTAACCAGGACAGCGGGGAATTTCCGGTGAGATGGGGCACTGACTTGAAACGTTGCCAGCAGAACCAAGGCGGAGTTCACCGGTTAGGAATTCTGGAGGCGTGGTTGCTGCTTGGAGCGCCATGGGGTGCACTGGATGAGCATGCCCGACAGTTTGCTTCTTTGTGACCCACGGTTTTACAATTGTCGTCACCGGCGTTGTTTTTAAGGACAGAGTCTGATGAAGTACCAAGTCTCACAGTGCCAGCACGGGGATGAGGGAACCAACAGGGAACCATGAAAATTTGCATTGTGACCCAGCGTCTTCAGTGCGCTCAAAGTTTCTTTCAGAAGCACGAGTAATCCTGTTGTCTACCTAGCTTTTCGCGGTGAGAGAAGAGACGAAATCAAGGTCCTGCATGTAAAGTAGCTACACTTTCTCTGTTGATCTCTATCCCATGTTCCGCCGTCACCGTATGTTCTGTCTAGAATCAGACATTTATCACGCTATTGTTACAGTTCAATAGAGGCACGCCACTTTGTGGTTAGAAGTACACCGACGGACAGCTACAAAATGTCTGACACCCTAAAACAACCGAGTGCGAAACATACCCATAGGCCATCTCTACAAATATTTTGCCACTATTTCGGTCAGTGCACGAGGAAACTATAAAATGGAGCTTTTTAGGAATGGAGTAACTGCTCTAATTTGATTTCAGCTCCCCTTATTTCAAGAACCCGGTTTGTTGAGAAATTTTCCCTTCACCCTTGACAATAGGACGTTGGTAAACCAGTTAATCGATTTTCAATGGCGATTCTGGGTGCGATCATTGGCTATAGGAATGAAAAACAAGCCCACAATCCGATTTTAAAGGCGCACACATTGTTGTTGATACAGCGTAATGAACACATGAAGTGTTCAGGATCTCGTAATGCTGTCTGCGGTGCATCTAATCGCGCATACCCGAACTTTTTGTATTAAGCATGTGATAAGTGCCACAGCACAGCCCCTGGAGACGTTTTGTCTAGACACTTCGATAAGCTTTGGTCGAAGCCTTTCAGGAAGCTGATGTCATTGTGTCAACCACCCTTTAACTTGTGCAAAATCATTCACGAACGACTATGAAAACGGACAAGGCATTTTAACTCTATTCCTTCTTATACTGAAATGCGAATAAATGGCCATGTGAGAACTATCTTTCCGTATTAAAAAGGAAGGTTGCCCGTTCCTTTTTTGGTCAGCAAACCTGTGCGTCACTGCCAGCTTCGAATTAAACTGCCAAACACCACATTGCTCTTACTATTCTCATCTCATGCTGTGACTAAATTTCGATGTCAATTCGTTATACACAAATGTGCGACTGCTACTAGCAGACACCACCCTTTCAGTACGAACACAGCTTTCGATGGATGAAATAGGGGAAGGCATAAAAGCATACCTGAATTTCACCCACTTTGTTTTCGACTACTTGGTTTACACTCAAAAACAAGCTCTAGCTATGGGATCTCCAAGATCTCTGGTTTTGGCAAGTATATTTATGGAAGAATTTGGATAGAAAGCTTTGGCCGATTCCCTTATCAATCCAAAGTATTCTGGCATTATGTAGATAATAGTTTCGTCGTGATGAAACGAGACAAATCAGCAAGTTTGAGTAAACTGACTGTCTGAGTAAACTGAGTCCACACATCAAATTTAGTGTGGGGATAGAGTCAACCTCGGGTACACTGGCCTTTTTAGACTTCATGACACCAAAGGTCGGGGAAAAATAAAGACCACAATGTACGAGGAGCCAACTGACAAAGGGCAGTTTTGAACTACTCTTCTGCCCATCCGAAGTCGAAGTTCTATATAGAAGAGTCAGCCAGGACACTTCACATCAGAATCGGAAAGCATAAGAGGTAATGTGAGAATTGGATTGGACACGTATATCGGTATAACCAAACGAACTAGAAATTCAGAATTCAGCAGACCGTAACAGGTAACACGTCTGAATTCGAATTGGAATATTAAAACTAGAGAATAATGAATAGAGCAATGAACAGAGTATCAATCATGTTCACCACAGGAAAATAAACAGGCCACTGAGAAATGCGGATAAATATCGAGTTACTGAAGGACTCGGCAATGGCGAAACATGTACTGGATACGGAACACAAGATACACTTAGAACATGTTGAGGTTTGGAGGCTAGGACTGGGGTCCACGTCAAAGAGACTGGTGGCTGAGGTGGTAGAAATCTTCAAGCATCTCAGTGTAAACAGGATAGAAGGCGTGGAACTGCCAAGCGTGTGGAGAAGGGTTTTGGATCACTCGAGCTGACACGTGTTGATGTGCGATTATCAGAAGTAGTCATCACCCGAATTGCAATTACCTCAACCACTTTCTCTCCCCCAACCAAATTATCGTAACAGTCAATAGCCCACGAAGACCTACGTAATCTACCGGTGACACTTGTGGTGAGTCATTAACTGAACCACCTTAAAGTGAAAGATTAAGTAACCAAACTCAATCTGAACTAATTTGGTGTTGATTCTTTT
>CM030369.1:183571114-183573888 GCA_003604175.2 Clonorchis sinensis | reverse complement strand
CCTGAATACGTCGAAGTATTCTACAATAATATCCGAAAATCGGTGCTCCTCAAGGCTCTGGTATGCTAGGCGAACTATACTGATACCTATAGATTTTATGGGCTCTTGGCACATTCAGAAAAGTAATGAAAACTCAGGTGATGAAATATTTATTTGTGCTTCTAAAGTGAGAGAATACATTTGAATTGTAAACACCCGCTGATGTGATGTCTCAACCTGAAACAAACAAATAAATAATTCCGGATGTATTTTGCGGCTATCCGGTAAGACACTGCTTTCTTTACGACACAAACATAGAACACAGTCTGCTCCTAACAAACATCTCTCCAACCCGTTGAAAAACCCTTGGCTGGTTCAGAACATTTTTTCACGTAGTGCTATTGATTTCTAGAAAGGCGCGCCTCCTTTACTCAATCCAGAAAGAGAAAAATACTTAAAAACAGTCTTTACGTTCTCACATGACAGATGACTTATCTCTAAAGGGGTTTCACAATAAGAAGAACCAAAGTAGTGAAGAAGACTTATTTTGTGTGAACGGGCCTCCGGGTTAGCACTAGAAATCAAGTACGGAGGTTGTGTAAATTTCGCGGGTATATGTTCTTGAACAAGGGCTAGAAGTGACGCAGTCGCACTAGAGTTGGATGTTTTCCAGTAGCCAATGCAAGTGGAACTGTGACATGTCTGGTCGAAACCAGTCAAATCATGGACCAACTGGATGCATTCAACTTCATTTACCATGTACCTCTGAGCCTATCATAACTGGCACGATCCGGACCATTACCGACCGTAAAAGCGATTGGACTCCAACTGCATGAACTGCATCCCAAAGAGACATTTACGACCTCTGAATTTGAGTTGGCCTGCAACCAATTCAGTTTCACAAATTTGTCTGGCACCGAAATCACCTATTTCCTCCTCGGTGGAGAGTATGCACCATGAATTTCACGCAGCCTGTGCACATGCTTACTGCTATCTTACAGTTTCGTAGTGTTTTGACAGGCACCCTTAGTCACAAAAAGACAAGTTTTGTCCGTAGCCTTTGTTTTTCCTCATGACCATAGATGCTGGTTCTAGCAGAGCTTAATTATGAACCCTCTGGGAATAAAATGGCTCCTCACCTTCCATAAGCGCTCAAGAAGAGACAAACTATGGAAAACACAATCAACACGGGCCGCCGGATTTTATAAAGAGCACACCGTCTGTTATCAGATAGCATAGTAATAACGTTAACCTAATAAGAACACGCACGCATTAACCGACTAAACTTTTTCGGGGCGATATTTAGGTAGCAGCCTAGCTAGCAGTGACCTCTGTCTATTCCAAAGCAATTAACCTGCATAGCACATGTCTGTTTCTGAGGAAGTGGTCGAATTATACTGCATTATTCACCATATATAATCAAACAATGAATAGTATGGTTATGCGTTGTGCCAAGTGCGACCCAAGACGCTTTAAGTTCGATGTTAATTACTGAATTCCGTTCCCCAAATAACGCGTTAAATTCGGTGCAGGTAACTGATATGTAATGGGATGTTGGCATAAAGTGCACAACTGGGAGCAGCCTCAATCGAACTAACCACTAACGTGGCTAATGAGGACTCTGATTAGTTTGTACATGACAAAATGTTAATCTTATTTCAGCCAGTGGATATGATTCTTAAACATGTCATGTAAGGTCTTTCTCGCCTTCGCAAAATGGCAGAACAATAAAACAATGGGTATAGACGTGATACACAACTCTTCGATGGTCCACGACCAAGTTTGACCTTCTTGAGGTTCATCAGGTAGACGCAGTCCCTGAGTGTCCGTCAACCTCATGTTCTATTTGAAACCGAACTGAACGAAATTTCACCTATACACTCATCTGCGTACCAACATAATTGGGGTGGAGACTATCCTGGAAACAAATTGAGTCTCTTGTTTATGATGTTCTCAATGTATTGCGATATCTCGGTATTGTACCAACTGAAAAATTAGGCGGCAAGGTGAAGCAAATTCAGCTGATTGCAAAAACCATAAACGTGAGATTCAGCTGGATTCTAGGTGAGTCTCCCTTCTAAACCAAACTGGTGTGCGGATGAGTGTATAAGTAGAAAAACAATGGGCAATTTATTCTTCAATGTGGTTCGAGTGTATCCATGCCGTCAACGGAGACTACCTTAATGTTTTAAGAAAACGAAAACAAACTTCGACCTACCTGTGAGCAGGTTAGCTGAAAGGAAACAATCGGTGTCGATAATGTTGCAAAAAGGATGTTTTTGGACACGATATCGAGGAATCATTTATTTGGAATTCAGGGTGATAAAACATCAGAAAGTGTTGAGAAAGTTTCACGAATCTATAGACAAAAAACGTATCATCGCTAAGAATAAAACCTGGTTTAAAGCACGAGTTATTCGTGACAGAGAAAAAACATAAATAAAAGGTAGACCTTACTGGATTTAAGAAGCATTTGATTCTGCACTACAAATAAATGTGACAAAGAATTGAATTATGAAACTGTGCACAAAAACACACCTCTCTCAAGGGCAAACGGACAATTAGCTATCTATCTATCTATCTATCTATCTATCTATCTATCTATCTATCTATCTATCTATCTATCTATCTATCTATCTATCTATCTATCTATCTATCTATCTATCTATCTATCTATCTATCTATCTATCTATCTATCTATCTATCTATCTATCTATCTATCTATCTATCTATCTATCTATCTATCTATCTATCTATCTATCTATCTATCTATCTATCTATCTATCTATCTATCT